>CAUOFW020001392.1:671120-698921 GCA_963454935.2 Ilex paraguariensis
TTCATTGCATTTATTATCTACACTTGACAGGTGGTGTGCAAAACCATTTTTGTGCATCATCAAGTTTGAATCGTGGTAATTTGTTGGGATCAGGTTATGAGAAACTTATCCTTCATGAATACTTTAATTTCGACACGAATGACTTATTTTTAAAAAGACCGAAAAGGGAATTAGTTAAAACATGTGTAATTGGCTTAGACACATATGCCCATTGAAAAAAAAAATTCATTAGTTCCTAATATTATAATCCAATATCACATTTCACTTGGCTGGTTGCAAAATAGGGTCAGAAATTAAAAAAAAAATATTGATATCATACTTTTATTTTTTATCTAATAAAATTGTATCACATGTAAATTTTTCTTATAAATTTTTTACTTTTTACTATTTTATCATTTGTTCCGATTACAAACTATTCAAATTAAAATCCACAATTTGGATCAAATATCAGTGTAGCCTTTATCCAGTAAAATATATCATGAAGATGCTTGTCGCAGAAAGAGAGGACCACCACTATCAACGCTTGCCTTTCCAAATAATGGCAGCAATCGGCAAGGGTTTCTAGGGAGAAAAATATTCAATTATTTCCCGGTGGGTTTTTAATTTTTGGGTTCAATAATTAGGAGCGTTCGGGTCAGTTTACGCGTACCTCAATTAAATTTTTTTTCAGTTTGGTCAAAGACAGGTTAGTCATAGTGAAATTAGGATATTCATGAACGATAAATCTCTCAAAGTCTAACATTAAAAAGTTGTCAAGATTTTAACTTATAACATCTGAATTTATAACTCATATTTGTTACTACTTGCGGTACCTCGAAATTTCGTGCGAGTTTCCACCAGAATTGTATGTCACCAAATCAATCTGAGCCGTCCACTGGGCGAACCAAATTCAATGACAATCTGCATTATGCCTCTTGATCAATATCATCATAGTCATGCCTAATAAAACCATGCCTACTGTTTGAAAAAGTATACAACTTTTGTAAACTTCCAAGCAACTTTTGCTTTTATTATCAACCCTTCACTTTCAGACTAGATACGAAATTTTTAAAGCCTCTTTTAGGCCCATCAAAGCTTTCTGCAAATTGAAATCACGCCTAGTACATAAATTTCAAAATTTATGGTTTTTAATTCACAAATGCTTGGCTTAATTTGAATGTTGAGCAGCTTTCTACTGTTTATACCTTTAATACTTATTGCACTGACAAACTTTTGTGCACTTCTGTCGTGTATATCGTAACTTCAGATACTTTGAATTCGAATTTTAATGACTCTTTAGGGTTAAGACACGAGAGATTTATAAATTTTGATATGGATGACTTGTTTTTGATTAGACCAATGAAAGAATTAATCGAAATGGACAAAAATTGGATTGAATACTCCCAACAGTTGAACTAAAAAAAAAAGACGACCACATGTATAACAGTGAAAAAAAAAAAGCAAAAAATGAAACTTATACTAAAAGGGTATCTTCTTTTACAGTAGAAGCTGAAGTTTGATAGAGGAAGAAATTGTCAGCCAGATAGATGTACGTACGTTTGACTGTCCCGTTTGTGTATGAACAGAAGATGATGTTCGCTTCATACCACTCTTTTGCCCTTTAATTATCTACCTTAATTTCTTTCCCCTGTGCTTGTCCTTTTCATCTTTCTCCCCTTGGTAGAACAAGACACAGCTCAACAAAGAGAATCCCCCTCATGAATTGCATTAATCAAGCGTCATAACATCCGGCCAATCCTGACATTGGCTAACTTTAATGTCATCTTTGGATCTTTACTAGCCACTTTAGTTTTGTTTTTGTAATTGTATTGCCTGATAATATGTTTAATATTCTTAATTCAACAATTCTCTATTTTTACATAACTTCATATTGCTACACTTTTTCATTGTTCAAAATTTTCATGGTATTGAAATTCCCATGTTACTTCACCGGATTGTCTCTAATTATATAACTATTGAAGAACTAAATGATGGAATTTGACCCAAATTCGAAGGAGGTCAATTATATAACTATTGAAGAACTAAATGATGGAATTTGACCCAAATTCAAAGGAGTTCATGACCAAGCGATGAGTCTTGATTGTTGACTTAATCTGGATCAAACACAACTGATCCTATTGATGGCTCCAATTTTACTTCTACTATTACTTTTTTANAATACAAGATTTAGTTTATGAGTCAAAGTCTTTAATAAATTTAAAAGTTTTAGATTTAATTCATTCGCATTTCTCTTAAAAATCGGTTACTCTTATCTTTTTAGAGAAATATTTTAATTTAATTCAAATCATAGTAATCAACTTTTGAATTTGAAAGAATAATCGGTACAAATCTAAAAAAAAATTGAGTGTTAATTCGGATANAGACGAAAAAGAAAAATAACTTCTTGTTTTCTAGATAGCTGTTCAACACTTTTAAGCTTTCGAATGGGATCCCATAAGCCATTTAATATGACACCTCAAAAGATAGTGCACGTAATAACAAGAATGAATCATAAATATACGCGTACTAAATTTGGACCATAGCAGTCTCTTGAAATTAGGTCATAGGGATGGTCGTGGACCGAAGTAGGGGAAGAGAGTGTAGTTTTTATCCCTGTACTTGCTTAAAAAAATATTGTTAATATCTTGTCCACCCTAGTTAACGGGTATAATTTTTATCTCTATCCCCATCTGTGGATAAATTTGTAATCCTCATCCCACCACCCACCTCCACTTCCGCCCCCGCCCCCATCCCCATCCACCCAGGCAAGCCCAAGCCCAAGACCAAGACCAAACAAACATAATCCAAAATTTTAAATAAATCTAACATTTTAAATAATCTAACATAATTATAGAATATCCAAACATAATTAAAAGTTTGACATTTACAACATAATATAATTAAAACATTATCTACAACATAATCTAACATAATATAATTAAAAGTTTGTCTCCCTTATAAATTCAACATAATATCATGTAACATAATATAATCTAACATAAAAAAAATATAAAAATACAAAAATCTACATTTTTACGAGCCAAAACCTTGAAAAAAAATCAAAAAACAAAACAATTTTCAAAAGAAAAAATTATTCAATAATATATAGATTTATATTCACAGCAACATATATATATATATATATATATATATAATAATAATAATAATAATTAGTAAAGCAGGGCAGGAGTAAGTGTCAGAATGTCAGTCCATCCCCATTCTAAACAGAGCCAGTTTGAACAAATACTCATTTTTATCTGGTCAACTACCATCTTTATTAGGCTATGAGAGATTTATCTTTCATGAATATCTTAATTCTGACGTGGATGACATACATTTGATCAAACTGGAGAAGGGGTTAATTGAAATACATGTAAACTAATTTGGACCCCCTTCATCACTGAACTAGATTTTTTTTTTTTTTTGATTTAGAGACATTAGGCACACTATTGCATCTTTTGTTTAGTTATGGAATACTCGAATATAATCTTGTTAGTCTATGTTTTTTTATTTAATCATTTGTTTATAATTTATAAAGGGACTGTAGTCTCATCTCATATACTTTCTCTTTATTTTTTTATTGGCAAATCATCTATTATTAATGCATAAAAGACCCACTTATATATAATAGGTCTCACCCATAAAATAGATGATTTGCCACAAAAAAAAAAATTGAAGAGAAAATAAACCGATGAGAATCTGGATTTTTTTAATTATGTTTACCTTCGTTAAAGTATGTCTAAATAAGAAGAAGAGTCATCACGTATAGCAAATAACACTGCCTTAAGCTACAAAGTAAATGTGGGTCATTGGTTTTTGGCAAGGAATTACCAGTTAAAGGTAGGTCACCAGACTCACCACTGGTAATAAGTTTACCAAGTCAGTAAAAGAGGCAGTGCAACAAATTCATTAGTAAATCAAAGGTAACCGGTAATAAAGATGAATTATAAATTTAGATGTATTAAGTTTTGATGAGTTAAGTCTAAATAGTCCAATTTATGTGTTAAAGTCCAACCCCAGTTGAGGAGCCCAACCTCATTTTGATTCCACCAATCCCAAGACAGTCCAAGACCGGTTAGACTTTTTGCTTAGCACGTCACCAAGAGGAGAGCATGGGAAGCTTATCTGCACCACCAAATGAAACGGTCCAAATCCACCAAGTCCAAGACAGTCCAAGACCGGTTAGACTTTTTGCTTAGCACGTCATCAAGAGGAGAGCATGAGAAGCTTATCTGCACNACGGTCAGAGCCAATCTCAGGCAAGAGTGATTCATGCTCAGAGGAGCTATCAGGAGGGGAATTCGGGTACTCCTCGGCCGTTGAATCGGGTTTAGTCGAGACGGATTCGAGACTGGTTCGACAGCTGCAACCGGCTGACATAGAGGAGGTGACGAGCCTCGGGGATGACCTGTTGGAGGATCTGTTTCTCTTGGTGCTACGTCTCTTCTTGGATGATTTTCTTGGCGGGTCTGGAAAATGAGCGTCTGAGACCTTGGGGCTTGAGGCTAAGTTGTTGTAGAATGTGATATGACTTGGTTGTGGAGTAAGGTCTCTTGTAAAGTAGTAGGATTTCCTCTGCTGGGAGACGTGGGGCTGCTTTGCTGATGATGATGATGATATGGGTTGATGTTTTTTCTTTGTGGGGTGTATTGAGTTTTGCTTTCTGGTTCTACTCATGTCCTTGAGCTTGTAAAACCAGGCATTTGGTATCATATCTGATAGCCTGAACCTGTAATTACCCATGAGATCAGATTTTCCCTTGTGTTGTTGTGTGTCTCTTTGAGGTTTAAGGGAGGAGATACAGAACATAACTCTACCTTTTATGGTTATGGTGGGGATGGAAGATAAATTACTAAGAGGGAAGGAGAGTGGGGTCCACGGAGGAAGAAAACCATGACACAGAGCAAATTAAATAGGAGCTGTTGTTGAATGGTTGTCCTGTTTATAATGCCTAACAACCTGCTGAAAAAGCAGGAAATCTTTGTTTTCTTGTTATGATTACTGTGAGCTTGGCTGCAGAGTAAACTCTACCCATCCCTAAATAAATGATTAAAACTGATTACCCTCTAAGGTCAGGATGGGCTTTACACAGTAATGATGCTAAAATAGCACCTAATCAATCACCTACTAGAGAGAGAATTTTTGTTTTGTTATTCTCACGAGTATTCTGTGTTTAACAACCAACCTAGCTTTAGTGGTTCCGTAATTTGGGTGTTTTGCCATGAGGCACAACTCCAGCATCTTCACATACTGCACGTCTGCACCCAGATGAACAACTCCATGACTTTCCAATGGTGTTGTCATACGTGGCTCTCACCTGGCCCTCAGATTTTTGTCCCCACCTTATCCCTGACCAATTATTCGGCGGAACTCTTTACTCCTTTCTAAACCGGTAGTGGTCAACTCGAAGTAACTTCGGGCGATATCAGGCTAGTGTTATAAATTTAGATATTTTGAATTTGAAGTTTGATAAATTTTTAGAGTCAGGTTATGAATAATTTATTTTTTATAAATACTCTTGTTCGAGCGTGAATTATCTACTTTTGATTGAATCGAAAAAAAAATTAATCGAGGTGATCATAAGTTGACATGTAGATTTCTGATGAAAAGATTTAACTAGTTCATTGATGGAGGATTCTTGGAATGTTGTTCCCAACGACATTTATTAGTATTATTTTTTTTTTATGGTCTACTTCCTATTGATTAATTTACTTCACCTAATTGTTAATGCTTGTAGGAATAATGTGAGAAAATGTGAACAATGAAGGTGTAATGTTGCCATCAAACTTAGGCAATAAATTCTCTATGAATTTGTCTTTTGTGTGTTGTAAATTCCATCATTAGACAGAGAAGATAATTAATAAAGTCTGCTGAACCCTCCACGTTTTGGCACTGTCTGTTTCTCTCTACCAACAAGGTATTTTAAATTGAATTTAGCAAAGAAAAATGGCTACAACCAAATGCNTACACTTGACAGGTGGTGTGCAAAACCATTTTTGTGCATCATCAAGTTTGAATCGTGGTAATTTGTTGGGATCAGGTTATGAGAAACTTATCCTTCATGAATACTTTAATTTCGACACGAATGACTTATTTTTAAAAAGACCGAAAAGGGAATTAGTTAAAACATGTGTAATTGGCTTAGACACATATGCCCATTGAAAAAAAAAATTCATTAGTTCCTAATATTATAATCCAATATCACATTTCACTTGGCTGGTTGCAAAATAGGGTCAGAAATTAAAAAAAAAATATTGATATCATACTTTTATTTTTTATCTAATAAAATTGTATCACATGTAAATTTTTCTTATAAATTTTTTACTTTTTACTATTTTATCATTTGTTCCGATTACAAACTATTCAAATTAAAATCCACAATTTGGATCAAATATCAGTGTAGCCTTTATCCAGTAAAATATATCATGAAGATGCTTGTCGCAGAAAGAGAGGACCACCACTATCAACGCTTGCCTTTCCAAATAATGGCAGCAATCGGCAAGGGTTTCTAGGGAGAAAAATATTCAATTATTTCCCGGTGGGTTTTTAATTTTTGGGTTCAATAATTAGGAGCGTTCGGGTCAGTTTACGCGTACCTCAATTAAATTTTTTTTCAGTTTGGTCAAAGACAGGTTAGTCATAGTGAAATTAGGATATTCATGAACGATAAATCTCTCAAAGTCTAACATTAAAAAGTTGTCAAGATTTTAACTTATAACATCTGAATTTATAACTCATATTTGTTACTACTTGCGGTACCTCGAAATTTCGTGCGAGTTTCCACCAGAATTGTATGTCACCAAATCAATCTGAGCCGTCCACTGGGCGAACCAAATTCAATGACAATCTGCATTATGCCTCTTGATCAATATCATCATAGTCATGCCTAATAAAACCATGCCTACTGTTTGAAAAAGTATACAACTTTTGTAAACTTCCAAGCAACTTTTGCTTTTATTATCAACCCTTCACTTTCAGACTAGATACGAAATTTTTAAAGCCTCTTTTAGGCCCATCAAAGCTTTCTGCAAATTGAAATCACGCCTAGTACATAAATTTCAAAATTTATGGTTTTTAATTCACAAATGCTTGGCTTAATTTGAATGTTGAGCAGCTTTCTACTGTTTATACCTTTAATACTTATTGCACTGACAAACTTTTGTGCACTTCTGTCGTGTATATCGTAACTTCAGATACTTTGAATTCGAATTTTAATGACTCTTTAGGGTTAAGACACGAGAGATTTATAAATTTTGATATGGATGACTTGTTTTTGATTAGACCAACGAAAGAATTAATCGAAATGGACAAAAATTGGATTGAATACTCCCAACAGTTGAACTTAAAAAAAAAAGACGACCACATGTATAACAGTGAAAAAAAAAAAGCAAAAAATGAAACTTATACTAAAAGGGTATCTTCTTTTACAGTAGAAGCTGAAGTTTGATAGAGGAAGAAATTGTCAGCCAGATAGATGTACGTACGTTTGACTGTCCCGTTTGTGTATGAACAGAAGATGATGTTCGCTTCATACCACTCTTTTGCCCTTTAATTATCTACCTTAATTTCTTTCCCCTGTGCTTGTCCTTTTCATCTTTCTCCCCTTGGTAGAACAAGACACAGCTCAACAAAGAGAATCCCCCTCATGAATTGCATTAATCAAGCGTCATAACATCCGGCCAATCCTGACATTGGCTAACTTTAATGTCATCTTTGGACCTTTACTAGCCACTTTAGTTTTATTTTTGTAATTGTATTGCCTGATAATATGTTTAATATTCTTAATTCAACAATTCTCTTTTTTTATTCATCAAAGCTCGTCCAAATCTCCATTGACCCATATAAGGGTCGATGCTGTCAAAACAATTTGTAACCTCTGCAATTTTTTCCAACATTTAAGTCATTTATTTTTACAGAGTTGCACGAAACGTGCCATTTACATAACTTCATATTGCTACACTTTTTCATTGTTCAAAATTTTCATGGTATTGAAATTCCCATGTTACTTCACCGGATTGTCTCTAATTATATAACTATTGAAGAACTAAATGATGGAATTTGACCCAAATTCGAAGGAGGTCAATTATATAACTATTGAAGAACTAAATGATGGAATTTGACCCAAATTCAAAGGAGTTCATGACCAAGCGATGAGTCTTGATTGTTGACTTAATCTGGATCAAACACAACTGATCCTATTGATGGCTCCAATTTTACTTCTACTATTACTTTTTTAAATTTTTTGTTTTGCTTTGAAGGAGCGACTCTGTCGGATTCAAGTAATCTACTTCCTACTGTTCTTCTACATATATCATAGAGTTCTATGTCTACCAAAAGTTATCTTGCTGCAGCCATTGATCACAATCACATGTTGGTATTTCATGGACAAAGATGGTTTTTTTACTTTTTCAGTCAAATGTAGCAGGAGCCAAAACTGTAAACCTTTTAATACTCCATTAACTTCCGGTATCCATTGAACAAAAACAGGACAGGCTAGAAAAAGCTTCAGTGAAATAGACCTGTTTCAAATATACATATAAATTCCTTAAACCACACTGACATTGTTTATTTGAAAGCAATATAAAGTGGCTGAAATTTATGCAAGAGATCAGAAGTTTACTCTTACAAATTAAGAGGCTAAAAGTCCTAGTACTAGCTAGCTAGAGGACTTCGATTCATAACAAGAAAGAAAACTATACATAACATCATAGAATAGAGTAGGCAAAATTTACAATCATTATTAAATCACTCCAACCCAACGTCGGTAATATCAAACCAGATTTGCTTGAAGACCTTGATGATAAGTTCATGATATTCATCAGCATTCAATGAAAGATAACATGCAAGAAGCTCTTCTAAGTCCTTTGAGTCCCTGATGTTGTTCTCCACTATCATCTCCACCATCGACTCCCTGAAATCTTTTTGTGGGTTCTGAGACGACTTCACCACGGCTAAACTCTCCGATAAACTCCTCCTTGAACTTGAACTCGAATTCGATGATACACTCTTTCGCCCTTGAATTCTTCTGCTTGCTATTCTTGGAGAGTTGATCCTTAGCTTCATTCCTGGCGAATTCACCGTATTTTTTCTTGAAGAAAAACTTTTCCTCTGTTCTTTTGAAGCAGTATTAATAATATCCTCCTTGACTACCTTGACAGATAAAGATCCATGGACGTTTCCTTCATCAAATGTAGCCGAGCTCCTCCTAAACTTGATTGGTTCATTGGTCTCTTTCTTCTTCATTTCCTTTACCAATGCCGGTTTGGTTATGATTGGAGGGAGGTCAAGTTGAGATACTGTATCAAACCCATCAAGCTTGTCAAGCTCATTCAATTTTCCACTGATTCGTTTGTTGTCCATGTCAATCACGATGTCCCCGCAGTGACAAGATGTAGACCAAGAAACCATGCCATCGAATGTTGAAGGGGTGAAACAACGGTCAGAGCCAATCTCAGGCAAGAGTGATTCATGCTCAGAGGAGCTATCAGGAGGGGAATTCGGGTACTCCTCGGCCGTTGAATCGGGTTTAGTCGAGACGGATTCGAGACTGGTTCGACAGCTGCAACCGGCTGACATAGAGGAGGTGACGAGCCTCGGGGATGACCTGTTGGAGGATCTGTTTCTCTTGGTGCTACGTCTCTTCTTGGATGATTTTCTTGGCGGGTCTGGAAAATGAGCGTCTGAGACCTTGGGGCTTGAGGCTAAGTTGTTGTAGAATGTGATATGACTTGGTTGTGGAGTAAGGTCTCTTGTAAAGTAGTAGGATTTCCTCTGCTGGGAGACGTGGGGCTGCTTTGCTGATGATGATGATGATATGGGTTGATGTTTTTTCTTTGTGGGGTGTATTGAGTTTTGCTTTCTGGTTCTACTCATGTCCTTGAGCTTGTAAAACCAGGCATTTGGTATCATATCTGATAGCCTGAACCTGTAATTACCCATGAGATCAGATTTTCCCTTGTGTTGTTGTGTGTCTCTTTGAGGTTTAAGGGAGGAGATACAGAACATAACTCTACCTTTTATGGTTATGGTGGGGATGGAAGATAAATTACTAAGAGGGAAGGAGAGTGGGGTCCACGGAGGAAGAAAACCATGACACAGAGCAAATTAAATAGGAGCTGTTGTTGAATGGTTGTCCTGTTTATAATGCCTAACAACCTGCTGAAAAAGCAGGAAATCTTTGTTTTCTTGTTATGATTACTGTGAGCTTGGCTGCAGAGTAAACTCTACCCATCCCTAAATAAATGATTAAAACTGATTACCCTCTAAGGTCAGGATGGGCTTTACACAGTAATGATGCTAAAATAGCACCTAATCAATCACCTACTAGAGAGAGAATTTTTGTTTTGTTATTCTCACGAGTATTCTGTGTTTAACAACCAACCTAGCTTTAGTGGTTCCGTAATTTGGGTGTTTTGCCATGAGGCACAACTCCAGCATCTTCACATACTGCACGTCTGCACCCAGATGAACTACTCCATGACTTTCCAATGGTGTTGTCATACGTGGCTCTCACCTGGCCCTCAGATTTTTGTCCCCATCTTATCCCTGACCAATTATTCGGCGGAACTCTTTACTCCTTTCTAAACCGTAGTGGTCAACTCGAAGTAACTTCGGGCGATATCAAGGCGATATCAAGAGAGTGTTATAAATTTAGATATTTTGAATTTGAAGTTTAATAAATTTTTAGAGTCAGGTTATGAATGATTTATTTTTTATAAATACTCTTGTTCGAGCATGAATTATCTATTTTTGACTGAATCGAAAAAAAAGTTAATCGAGGTAATCATAAGTTGACCCGTAAATTTCTGATGAAAATATTTAACTAGTTCATTGATGGAGGATTCTTGGAATGTTGTTCCCAACGACATTCATTAGTATTATTTTTTTTTTATGGTCCACTTCCTATTGATTAATTTACTTCAACTAATTGTTAATGCTTGTAGGAATAATGTGAGAAAATGTGAACAATGAAGGTGTAATGTTGCCATCAAACTTAGGCAATAAATTCTCTATGAATTTGTCTTTTGTGTGTTGTAAATTCCATCATTAGACAGAGAAGATAATTAATAAAGTCTGCTGAACCCTCCACGTTTTGGCACTGTCTGTTTCTCTCTACCAACAAGGTATTTTAAATTGAATTTAGCAAAGAAAAATGGCTACAACCAAATGCATTGATGGCTAAGTCATGTCCTAAATTAAAAACTTAATGATCTAAATTAGACATAAGAGTTAGGCCTACAAGTGATTGTTCACTCACTCCCTTTGTCAGTAAGCGGAAAGGTGCATTACTATATTTCTCAACACTCGCCCCCCACCCCAAACAAACAAACAAAAAAAAAAAAAAACAAGGATTTTGGCTAAGATATGCTTTATCTGAATTCTCAACGTCAACAAAGTTGGTGATACAAGAAAGTTCTGGCAATCAACGTTGGAGATTAGACCCTCAAGTTTGATGCCGATGTTCATAATGTCCATACCTGTCAAGTTTCAAATCTTTTTGCAAGCTAGCTAGCATATATGGTATGGTATGCATAGGATTAGATGACAAATATTTTCGGATCGAACGCAACCACATCAAAAGGATTTGCGAGTAACATGGCTCAATTTCTTGCCAGATTTATAATCAACGAAACATCCAAATGATTGAATGCCTCCAGTATGCTCCACCTTTTCAGTACGTTGATAGCAACATAGGCTAGGCCAAGGAAGTATACCGGAGAGGTACAATATGCATGCAGGCTTCGGTGTCATTGATATGGCCAAATGCCATTGTGGAAATATTAACATACACCATATGTTAAATTTATAAAATCAACGAGTTAACACGAACCTAACTAACTATATTTAATTTTAACTAGGTTTTGTATAAATTCCGACACAACACAGTTTAAATCCGACCCGATTTATTACTGATAATTATAGATTTAAGTTTGAGCTCAAAGCCTCCAATGGGTCCATCGATGGCAAACCCAAGCAGCCCTTCTGGATGGCGTCCCCCATAGCGAGGCTGGACAATGGTCCAGCCTTGTGAAAAGCCTAGGATCATCCAACTCAGATCAAGGCTCGAATTGGCTTCAACAAGGTCAACGATAATCGCCTGTTCGGACGTTTTGAGCTCAACATTANAACCCAAGCAGCCCTTCTGGATGGCGTCCCCCATAGCGAGGCTGGACAATGGTCCAACCTTGTGAAAAGCCTAGGATCATCCAACTCAGATCAAGGCTCGAATTGGCTTCCACAAGGTCAACGATAATCGCCTGTTCGGACGTTTTGAGCTCAACATTAAAACGGATAACAGATAACTCCTAATTGCACCACGTGGACAAGGGACAGAGGGACAATTCGTGACAATTCCCACGAACAAATACTCACTGATAGTGGAGATGCCATGTACATTCCGTTGTAGGATTAGTGGACATAGAAAATGTCAGAATAACAAGTTTAGCTATAGGACAAATGAGGATGGGACCACAGAATCAACCAAAAAAATAAGCATCGNTTGCACCACGTGGACAAGGGACAGAGGGACAATTCGTGACAATTCCCACGAACAAATACTCACTGATAGTGGAGATGCCATGTACATTCCGTTGTAGGATTAGTGGACATAGAAAATGTCAGAATAACAAGTTTAGCTATAGGACAAATGAGGATGAGACCACAGAATCAACCAAAAAAAGAAGCATTGAAGAAACCCTACCAACAAGATGTATAAATAGAAGACAAGGATACTGCGTAGAGGGAGAGAGCGTAAAAGAACAAAAAAATTAGGAGAGATATGGAGAATATCAGAGGCAACTTAAGAAATACTTTGTAAAGGGTCCTTGCCAAANATTGTTTGAATATTATATTGTATCATTTTTTTGAAACTTTATTTTACCTTTATATGAAATTTCTAACTTATTTTTTTGTTTTGTTGTTATTTTAAATGAAAAATTTNGAATATCAGAGGCAACTTAAGAAATACTTTGTAAAGGGTCCTTGCCAAACCTTGTGTAACCACTATCTTCTTCTTCAAATAATACAACTCTTAAAGAGCAAAAGTTTTCATTGCAGTGGATGTAATCTCAGTCTCTTGACTGAGACGAACCACTCATACTCTTTATTTTTTCCAACGTCAATTTTTTGTCTCAACTTTATTTTAAGCGCACNATCAGAGGCAACTTAAGAAATACTTTGTAAAGGGTCCTTGCCAAACCTTGTGTAACCACTATCTTCTTCTTCAAATAATACAACTCTTAAAGAGCAAAAATTTCCATTGCAGTGGATGTAATCTCAGTCTCTTGACTGAGACGAACCACTCATACTCTTTATTTTTTCCAACGTCAATTTTTTGCCTCAACTCTATTTTAAGCGCGCNAATATACATATAAATTCCTTAAACCACACTGACATTGTTTATTTGAAAGCAATATAAAGTGGCTGAAATTTATGCAAGAGATCAGAAGTTTACTCTTACAAATTAAGAGGCTAAAAGTCCTAGTACTAGCTAGCTTGAGGACTTCGATTCATAACAAGAAAGAAAACTATACATAACATCATAGAATAGAGTAGGCAAAATTTACAATCATTATTAAATCACTCCAACCCAACGTCGGTAATATCAAACCAGATTTGCTTGAAGACCTTGATGATAAGTTCATGATATTCATCAGCATTCAATGAAAGATAACATGCAAGAAGCTCTTCTAAGTCCTTTGAGTCCCTGATGTTGTTCTCCACTATCATCTCCACCATCGACTCCCTGAAATCTTTTTGTGGGTTCTGAGACGACTTCACCACGGCTAAACTCTCCGATAAACTCCTCCTTGAACTTGAACTCGAATTCGATGATACACTCTTTCGCCCTTGAATTCTTCTGCTTGCTATTCTTGGAGAGTTGATCCTTAGCTTCATTCCTGGCGAATTCACCGTATTTTTTCTTGAAGAAAAACTTTTCCTCTGTTCTTTTGAAGCAGTATTAATAATATCCTCCTTGACTACCTTGACAGATAAAGATCCATGGACGTTTCCTTCATCAAATGTAGCCGAGCTCCTCCTAAACTTGATTGGTTCATTGGTCTCTTTCTTCTTCATTTCCTTTACCAATGCCGGTTTGGTTATGATTGGAGGGAGGTCAAGTTGAGATACTGTATCAAACCCATCAAGCTTGTCAAGCTCATTCAATTTTCCACTGATTCGTTTGTTGTCCATGTCAATCACGATGTCCCCGCAGTGACAAGATGTAGACCAAGAAACCATGCCATCGAATGTTGAAGGGGTGAAACAACGGTCAGAGCCAATCTCAGGCAAGAGTGATTCATGCTCAGAGGAGCTATCAGGAGGGGAATTCGGGTACTCCTCGGCCGTTGAATCGGGTTTAGTCGAGACGGATTCGAGACTGGTTCGACAGCTGCAACCGGCTGACATAGAGGAGGTGACGAGCCTCGGGGATGACCTGTTGGAGGATCTGTTTCTCTTGGTGCTACGTCTCTTCTTGGATGATTTTCTTGGCGGGTCTGGAAAATGAGCGTCTGAGACCTTGGGGCTTGAGGCTAAGTTGTTGTAGAATGTGATATGACTTGGTTGTGGAGTAAGGTCTCTTGTAAAGTAGTAGGATTTCCTCTGCTGGGAGACGTGGGGCTGCTTTGCTGATGATGATGATGATATGGGTTGATGTTTTTTCTTTGTGGGGTGTATTGAGTTTTGCTTTCTGGTTCTACTCATGTCCTTGAGCTTGTAAAACCAGGCATTTGGTATCATATCTGATAGCCTGAACCTGTAATTACCCATGAGATCAGATTTTCCCTTGTGTTGTTGTGTGTCTCTTTGAGGTTTAAGGGAGGAGATACAGAACATAACTCTACCTTTTATGGTTATGGTGGGGATGGAAGATAAATTACTAAGAGGGAAGGAGAGTGGGGTCCACGGAGGAAGAAAACCATGACACAGAGCAAATTAAATAGGAGCTGTTGTTGAATGGTTGTCCTGTTTATAATGCCTAACAACCTGCTGAAAAAGCAGGAAATCTTTGTTTTCTTGTTATGATTACTGTGAGCTTGGCTGCAGAGTAAACTCTACCCATCCCTAAATAAATGATTAAAACTGATTACCCTCTAAGGTCAGGATGGGCTTTACACAGTAATGATGCTAAAATAGCACCTAATCAATCACCTACTAGAGAGAGAATTTTTGTTTTGTTATTCTCACGAGTATTCTGTGTTTAACAACCAACCTAGCTTTAGTGGTTCCGTAATTTGGGTGTTTTGCCATGAGGCACAACTCCAGCATCTTCACATACTGCACGTCTGCACCCAGATGAACTACTCCATGACTTTCCAATGGTGTTGTCATACGTGGCTCTCACCTGGCCCTCAGATTTTTGTCCCCATCTTATCCCTGACCAATTATTCGGCGGAACTCTTTACTCCTTTCTAAACCGTAGTGGTCAACTCGAAGTAACTTCGGGCGATATCAAGGCGATATCAAGAGAGTGTTATAAATTTAGATATTTTGAATTTGAAGTTTAATAAATTTTTAGAGTCAGGTTATGAATGATTTATTTTTTATAAATACTCTTGTTCGAGCATGAATTATCTATTTTTGACTGAATCGAAAAAAAAGTTAATCGAGGTAATCATAAGTTGACCCGTAAATTTCTGATGAAAATATTTAACTAGTTCATTGATGGAGGATTCTTGGAATGTTGTTCCCAACGACATTCATTAGTATTATTTTTTTTTTATGGTCCACTTCCTATTGATTAATTTACTTCACCTAATTGTTAATGCTTGTAGGAATAATGTGAGAAAATGTGAACAATGAAGGTGTAATGTTGCCATCAAACTTAGGCAATAAATTCTCTATGAATTTGTCTTTTGTGTGTTGTAAATTCCATCATTAGACAGAGAAGATAATTAATAAAGTCTGCTGAACCCTCCACGTTTTGGCACTGTCTGTTTCTCTCTACCAACAAGGTATTTTAAATTGAATTTAGCAAAGAAAAATGGCTACAACCAAATGCATTGATGGCTAAGTCATGTCCTAAATTAAAAACTTAATGATCTAAATTAGACATAAGAGTTAGGCCTACAAGTGATTGTTCACTCACTCCCTTTGTCAGTAAGCGGAAAGGTGCATTACTATATTTCTCAACACTCGCCCCCCACCCCAAACAAACAAACAAAAAAAAAAAAAAACAAGGATTTTGGCTAAGATATGCTTTATCTGAATTCTCAACGTCAACAAAGTTGGTGATACAAGAAAGTTCTGGCAATCAACGTTGGAGATTAGACCCTCAAGTTTGATGCCGATGTTCATAATGTCCATACCTGTCAAGTTTCAAATCTTTTTGCAAGCTAGCTAGCATATATGGTATGGTATGCATAGGATTAGATGACAAATATTTTCGGATCGAATGCAACCACATCAAAAGGATTTGCGAGTAACATGGCTCAATTTCTTGCCAGATTTATAATCAACGAAACATCCAAATGATTGAATGCCTCCAGTATGCTCCACCTTTTCAGTACGTTGATAGCAACATAGGCTAGGCCAAGGAAGTATACCGGAGAGGTACAATATGCATGCAGGCTTCGGTGTCATTGATATGGCCAAATGCCATTGTGGAAATATTAACATACACCATATGTTAAATTTATAAAATCAACGAGTTAACACGAACCTAACTAACTATATTTAATTTTAACTAGGTTTTGTATAAATTCCGACACAACACAGTTTAAATCCGACCCGATTTATTACTGATAATTATAGATTTAAGTTTGAGCTCAAAGCCTCCAATGGGTCCATCGATGGCAAACCCAAGCAGCCCTTCTGGATGGCGTCCCCCATAGCGAGGCTGGACAATGGTCCAACCTTGTGAAAAGCCTAGGATCATCCAACTCAGATCAAGGCTCGAATTGGCTTCCACAAGGTCAACGATAATCGCCTGTTCGGACGTTTTGAGCTCAACATTAAAACGGATAACAGATAACTCCTAATTGCACCACGTGGACAAGGGACAGAGGGACAATTCGTGACAATTCCCACGAACAAATACTCACTGATAGTGGAGATGCCATGTACATTCCGTTGTAGGATTAGTGGACATAGAAAATGTCAGAATAACAAGTTTAGCTATAGGACAAATGAGGATGAGACCACAGAATCAACCAAAAAAATAAGCATCGAAGAAACCCTACCAACAAGATGTATAAATAGAAGACAAGGATACTGCGTAGAGGGAGAGAGCGTAAAAGAACAAAAAAATTAGGAGAGATATGGAGAATATCAGAGGCAACTTAAGAAATACTTTGTAAAGGGTCCTTGCCAAACCTTGTGTAACCACTATCTTCTTCTTCAAATAATACAACTCTTAAAGAGCAAAAATTTCCATTGCAGTGGATGTAATCTCAGTCTCTTGACTGAGACGAACCACTCATACTCTTTATTTTTTCCAACGTCAATTTTTTGCCTCAACTCTATTTTAAGCGCGCACACACACACCAAACCCTCATTGAATCTCACTCCAACACTATTATGTAATTGAGTAAAGAGATTTCAAGCACCGTCGATTACCAACACCATCATAAGCCTAGCTATGCAAGTGGTATACATAGAACTCAAAACAACATATTGCCTTGAACCAAAATCTAAATTACTTATATTGATATGTAGCTATCTACCTGAATTGGTCCCCTACTCTTTGCTTGGATTAGACACAAAGAAAGGTGTAGCTCATACCACCCCCTTACCCACAAGTGGGGACCAAATAAATTGTCACTTTCTCCTGTTTAGATCATGAGGTTGAGGGTCCAATCTTTTTTGCGGCATTTGCATCAATTAAAATCAAGGCAGAGACACCCTCCGGGTACAAATGTTTGCCGTTGGGACAATGTGAAGTAGAAAGTGGGGGATATCATTTTCTCAGGACCGGCTCTGGGCAAAGGCCATTAAATTCCGTTTAGGGCCACAAATAAAATAATAATATTTGGAATCTTTAATTTTGTTTTTAAGATTCAATTAAAATAAATTTAAGATCCTTAATTTTAATTAATCTTGCAATTTGAAGTATAATCTATGAATCAATAAAAATTTGACACAACATTAATAAGTTTGAGTCTGGTCTTATAGCATGATTGGACGAAAAATTGATAAAATTGCTCGACCCCTCAAATTAACATGTCTCCAATGAAACGTGACATAAACTCGTTAAATTATACATGATTCTAAGTATGACGTACATATATTAAGTAAATTCTAATATGATACAATCGAATGATTATTCAAATATTACTTAATTTTTCAGTCTTACTTAGGTTTATGTAAATAATAAAAAAAAATTACTTTTAATTTATGACAATCAAAGTCAATTGGCTAATTAATTATTTATCACCTAATTTTCATAAATTATATTTTTTTTCTTAGGTGACCTTTTTTTTTTTTTTAACTGGATCCGTTTTTTGCTCATTTTTTTTTAAAATACACACGAAACACACACAGAATGATAAAAAAAACATATTGATTTTGAATAGTTTATAATTTAAAATTCTCACTGACATTCGTTTTTAAAAAATAATTTACTTGTATTAATAAATTTTAATTTTTTCTCTCTATATTTTTAATTAATAGTAGATTTAATTATATTTTAGTCCTTAAATTCAACTTCAATTAATGAATCCTTGATAACTAAAGCTTGAATGCAAAACTAATAGTTTTTCTCTCAAATACAAGGAAAAACTTATTTGTAAATATATATATATATATATATATATATATATATATATATTTTATTGTATCTATATTATTATATTTTATAGTCCCTCTGAATATTTTCCCCAAGTGCCCCATATTTGTTGGGCCGGCCCTGCTGATATTCTATTTTTGGCAGAATTTGCAGGCTGCTAGAAGATTCACGGATAGCAAGGACATGCTGTAATGGCCCATCATCAGCTGACTTCCAATGCCTACAAGTGTTCTTTGTTCCTAACACCTGAACGTGGCCCATAAAACCATTCAGTCAGGAATGTAGCCATCTGGCACCGCTACTGTCACCGGGGCTCTACTCTATCATTCAGTTTGGATGGAGTACAGGCGTAGCCGACACTAGTTAGAAGTTGTCTGGACACTCTGGCCGTTGAACACCAAAAAAACTGATACTAACTAAGAGTTTATTTGGATTGTTTGAATATTATATTGTATCATTTTTTTGAAACTTTATTTTACCTTTATATGAAATTTCTAACTTATTTTTTTGTTTTGTTGTTATTTTAAATGAAAAATTTTGTTTTGACTCGTGTTTTATAATAGAAAAATATAGTTGTCACATCCGTTTTTAAATATTTTTCCATTACCAACAATTTTTTTGTTAAACATCCATGAATCGATTTGATCCAGATTGGCCCATGGTCCAATAGGCCGGTGGACTGTCTGATTAGGTGGCAGGCCTTTTGGAGAGCCTCAGGCTCAGGGCAGTATACTCTATGAAATTCATACAAAAAATCACTAGGGGTGTAATTTGGACGGACTAATCTGATTTCAACTCGAGTCTAACTCGAAAAAATTAGGACTGGTTAGAATTTTTAATACTTGAATTACGCTTGGGTCAAAAAATTTCAACTTGAATTCAATTTGGACGGGCTTAGGGTTGGCCCATCGGGTTCACGGGTTGAACCCGAATATTAAAATCGGGCTCAACCCAATTTAATAATCGGATTCAATCCGAATTAATACTATATAAATACAATTTTATCCAAGGGTTAATTTCAACTCAATTGTGCGCCTCCCTCAAACCCTCACTCATTCTTAGTCTCTCTCAAGGATTCTGGTTGTGCAAGGATTTTATTTAAGCAGTGAACTCTATGTTTGTGCAACGATTCTAGTTCTGTTTATTTGTGATATGTATGGTTGTAGTTATATTATCTCAAATATTTAGTTCTTAATATTATGGTTTTTTATGTTAAAAACTTGATTGAAGTAACCCGAATTCAACCTAAGTTCGTCCGAATTAAACTCGAACAGTGTTAGGGTTGAGTTTCTCAATCCAAGGNCACACACACACCAAACCCTCATTGAATCTCACTCCAACACTATTATGTAATTGAGTAAAGAGATTTCAAGCACCGTCGATTACCAACACCATCATAAGCCTAGCTATGCAAGTGGTATACATAGAACTCAAAACAACATATTGCCTTGAACCAAAATCTAAATTACTTATATTGATATGTAGCTATCTACCTGAATTGGTCCCCTACTCTTTGCTTGGATTAGACACAAAGAAAGGTGTAGCTCATACCACCCCCTTACCCACAAGTGGGGACCAAATAAATTGTCACTTTCTCCTGTTTAGATCATGAGGTTGAGGGTCCAATCTTTTTTGCGGCATTTGCATCAATTAAAGTCAAGGCAGAGACACCCTCCGGGTACAAATGTTTGCCGTTGGGACAATGTGAAGTAGAAAGTGGGGGATATCATTTTCTCAGGACCGGCTCTGGGCAAAGGCCATTAAATTCCGTTTAGGGCCACAAATAAAATAATAATATTTGGAATCTTTAATTTTGTTTTTAAGATTCAATTAAAATAAATTTAAGATCCTTAATTTTAATTAATCTTGCAATTTGAAGTATAATCTATGAATCAATAAAAATTTGACACAACATTAATAAGTTTGAGTCTGGTCTTATAGCATGATTGGACGAAAAATTGATAAAATTGCTCGACCCCTCAAATTAACATGTCTCCAATGAAACGTGACATAAACTCGTTAAATTATACATGATTCTAAGTATGACGTACATATATTAAGTAAATTCTAATATGATACAATCGAATGATTATTCAAATATTACTTAATTTTTCAGTCTTACTTAGGTTTATGTAAATAATAAAAAAAAATTACTTTTAATTTATGACAATCAAAGTCAATTGGCTAATTAATTATTTATCACCTAATTTTCATAAATTATATTTTTTTTCTTAGGTGACCTTTTTTTTTTTTTTTAACTGGATCCGTTTTTTGCTCATTTTTTTTTTAAAATACACACGAAACACACACAGAATGATAAAAAAAACATATTGATTTTGAATAGTTTATAATTTAAAATTCTCACTGACATTCGTTTTTAAAAAATAATTTACTTGTATTAATAAATTTTAATTTTTTCTCTCTATATTTTTAATTAATAGTAGATTTAATTATATTTTAGTCCTTAAATTCAACTTCAATTAATGAATCCTTGATAACTAAAGCTTGAATGCAAAACTAATAGTTTTTCTCTCAAATACAAGGAAAAAATAATTTGTAAATGAATATATATATATATATATATATATATATATATATTTTATTGTATCTATATTATTATATTTTATAGTCCCTCTGAATATTTTCCCCAAGTGCCCCATATTTGTTGGGCCGGCCCTGCTGATATTCTATTTTTGGCAGAATTTGCAGGCTGCTAGAAGATTCACGGATAGCAAGGACATGCTGTAATGGCCCATCATCAGCTGACTTCCAATGCCTACAAGTGTTCTTTGTTCCTAACACCTGAACGTGGCCCATAAAACCATTCAGTCAGGAATGTAGCCATCTGGCACCGCTACTGTCACCGGGGCTCTACTCTATCATTCAGTTTGGATGGAGTACAGGCGTAGCCGACACTAGTTAGAAGTTGTCTGGACACTCTGGCCGTTGAACACCAAAAAAACTGATACTAACTAAGAGTTTATTTGGATTGTTTGAATATTATATTGTATCATTTTTTTGAAACTTTATTTTACCTTTATATGTAATTTCTAACTTATTTTTTTGTTTTGTTGTTATTTTAAATGAAAAATATTGTTTTGACTCGTGTTTTATAATAGAAAAATATAGTTGTCACATCCGTTTTTAAATATTTTTCCATTACCAACAATTTTTTTTGTTAAACATCCATGAATCGATTTGATCCAGATTGGCCCATGGTCCAATAGGCCTGTGGACTGTCTGATTAGGTGGCAGGCCTTTTGGAGAGCCTCAGGCTCAGGGCAGTATACTCTGTGAAATTCATACAAAAAATCATTAGGGGTGTAATTTGGACGGGCTAATCTAATTTCAACTCGAGTCCAACTCGAAAAAATTAGGATTGGTTAGAATTTTTAATACATGGGTTATGCTTTGATCAAAAAATTTTAACCTGAATTCAATTTGGGCGGGCCTAAGGTTGGGCCATCGGGTTCACGGGTTGAACCCGAATATTAAAATCGGGCTCAACCCAATTTAATAATCGGGTTCAACCCGAATTAATACTATATAAATACAATTTTATCCAAGGGTTAATTTCAACTCAAGTGTGCGCCTCTCTCAAACCCTCATTCACTCTTAGTCTCTCTCAAGGATTCTGGTTGTGCAATGATTTTGTTTAAGCAGTGAACTCTATGTTTGAGTAGTGAACTCTATGTTTGAGTAATGAACTCTATGTTTGTGCAACCATTCTAGTTTTGTTTATTTGTGATATGTATGGTTGTAATTACATTATCTCAAACATTTAGTTCTTAATATTATGATTTTTTATGTTAAAAACTTGATTGAAATAACCCGAATTCAACCTAAGTTCGCTCGAATTCAACTCGAACAATGTTAGAGTTGAGTTTCTTAATCCAAGGTAGGGTTAGAGTTAAGGTTGAAGATTAAATACTTAGGGTTGACTGTCTAACCCACCCAACCCACCTGAATTGCACCCCTAAAAATCATTATTCTTAGAGGTGTCCATGGGCCGAGCCGGGTTTGGATAGTATAGGCGCAAGTCCTTACCCAAGTGAGTTATCGGACAGGTCAGGCTAGGCTTTGAGTATGGATAGACTACACGTAACCCAACTGACGAGCCTATTGGGCGAGCCTTCTAGGTGGGCCTACTTGCGGGTTTTGTTATATATAATTTCATTTAAAAATAATGAATATTTTTGTAACTTAATATTTGTGTAAATTATATTTTTAAATAAAAAATAGAGTCAAAATGGATAAAAATAAAATAATGAATATTTTTTTTTTGATTAGGGAATGAACTATGTGCAATAGAATAAATGCATCTCATCTAGGTTGACGCTTACTCACTTATCTATCATTTGCATTATTCTACCTTTTAAAAGTTGTATACTTAATACATTATTTATAGTATCTAAATTTTTAAAATTTCAAATTCTGGCAATTGGAGACTTATTTCAAAGTTTCAAATTTAATGGTTTAAAAATATAACTTTTTTTCAAATGAAGGGTGGACGGGTTGTGTGGGCGGACTGAGGTTGGTGGACGGGCTCTTGGGTTAGGTTTTAATTGATTTTTTTGGGCGCACTATTCAGTTGGATTTCGGGCCGAGTAATAGGTTTGAGAGTAAACTCAAGCCTTTTTTTTTTAAATATTGAGCTCGATTTTGGGCATGCCAACTATCAGACCTATTTTTTTTTGGCCGGATAATAGGACCCATGAATAATCTGGCCCATGGACACCGCTAACTATTCTTAATCAAGTANATATATATATATATATATATATATATATTTTTTTTTTATTGTATCTATATTATTATATTTTATAGTCCCTCTGAATATTTTCCCCAAGTGCCCCATATTTGTTGGGCCGGCCCTGCTGATATTCTATTTTTGGCAGAATTTGCAGGCTGCTAGAAGATTCACGGATAGCAAGGACATGCTGCAATGGCCCATCATCATCTGACTTCCAATGCCTACAAGTGTTCTTTGTTCCTTACACCTGAACGTGGCCCATAAAACCATTCAGTCAGGAATGTAGCCATCTGGCACCGCTACTGTCACCGGGGCTCTACTCTATCATTCAGTTTGGATGGAGTACAGGCGTAGCCGACACTAGTTAGAAGTTGTCTGGACACTCTGGCCGTTGAACATCAAAAAAACTGATACTAACTAAGAGTTTATTTGGATTGTTTGAATATTATATTGTATCATTTTTTTGAAACTTTATTTTACCTTTATATGTAATTTCTAACTTATTTTTTTGTTTTGTTGTTATTTTAAATGAAAAATATTGTTTTGACTCGTGTTTTATAATAGAAAAATATAGTTGTCACATCCGTTTTTAAATATTTTTCCATTACCAACAATTTTTTTTGTTAAACATCCATGAATCGATTTGATCCAGATTGGCCCATGGTCCAATAGGCCTGTGGACTGTCTGATTAGGTGGCAGGCCTTTTGGAGAGCCTCAGGCTCAGGGCAGTATACTCTGTGAAATTCATACAAAAAATCATTAGGGGTGTAATTTGGACGGGCTAATCTAATTTCAACTCGAGTCCAACTCGAAAAAATTAGGATTGGTTAGAATTTTTAATACATGGGTTATGCTTTGATCAAAAAATTTTAACCTGAATTCAATTTGGGCGGGCCTAAGGTTGGGCCATCGGGTTCACGGGTTGAACCCGAATATTAAAATCGGGCTCAACCCAATTTAATAATCGGGTTCAACCCGAATTAATACTATATAAATACAATTTTATCCAAGGGTTAATTTCAACTCAAGTGTGCGCCTCTCTCAAACCCTCATTCACTCTTAGTCTCTCTCAAGGATTCTGGTTGTGCAATGATTTTGTTTAAGCAGTGAACTCTATGTTTGAGTAGTGAACTCTATGTTTGAGTAATGAACTCTATGTTTGTGCAACCATTCTAGTTTTGTTTATTTGTGATATGTATGGTTGTAATTACATTATCTCAAACATTTAGTTCTTAATATTATGATTTTTTATGTTAAAAACTTGATTGAAATAACCCGAATTCAACCTAAGTTCGCTCGAATTCAACTCGAACAATGTTAGAGTTGAGTTTCTTAATCCAAGGTAGGGTTAGAGTTAAGGTTGAAGATTAAATACTTAGGGTTGACTGTCTAACCCACCCAACCCACCTGAATTGCACCCCTAAAAATCATTATTCTTAGAGGTGTCCATGGGTCGAGTCGGGTTTGGATAGTATAGGCGCAAATCCTTACCCAAGTGAGTTATCGGACAGGTCAGGCTGGGTTTCAAGTATGGGTAGACTACACGCAAACCCAACCGACGAGCCTATTGGGGTGGGCCTTCTAGGTGGACTTGCTTGCGGGTTTTGTTATATACAATTTCATTTAAAAATAATAAATATTTATGTAAATTATATTTTTGAATAAAAAATAGAGTCAAAATGAATAAAAATAAAATAATGAATAATTTTTTTTTTGATTAGGGAATGAACTACGTGCAATAGAATAAATGCATCTCATCTAAGTTGACGTCTACTCACTTTATCTATCATTTGTATTATTCTACCTTTTAAAACTTGTATACTGAATACATTATTTATAGTATCTAAATTTTTAAAATTTCAAATTCTAGCAATTGGAGACTTATTTCAAAGTTTCAAATTTAATGGTCTAAAAATATAACTTTTTTTCAAATGAAGGGTGGACAGGTTGTGTGGGCGGGCTGGGGTTGACAAATGGGCTCTTGGGTTAGGTTTTAATTGATTTTTTTGGGCGCGCTATTCAGTTGGGTTTCAGGCCGAGTAATAAGTTTGAAGGTAAATTCAAGCCTTTTTTTAAAGAATATTGAGCTCGATTTTGGGCATACCAACTATCAGACCTATTTTTTTTGGGCTGGATAATAGGACCCATGAATAATCTGGTTCATGGACACCACNGAGTGACTTTTTAAAAGTGTTTTTAATACTTATAACTTCTCATAAGTATTTTTTTTTTAAAAGTAGTGATTGAAACCGCCTCACCACCACCATTACTGCCCCACCACCTCCATTGTCACCACCAATATCACTGTCGCCTCCACCAGCGCCACTACCCCCCGCCCACCACTATCACTGCCATAATTGCTTTCGTCACCCTATCACCATCACCACTACAACCATTACCGCCACCCTACCACTACCTCTACCACAACAACCATCGCCGCCGCCACCACCACCAACCCCAATCACCCCCACCACCGTCATTGTCCTNTACAGAGTCAGAAGATGCAGAAGATGAACTGTATAGAAGAATTTTGTAATTTCACAAGCAATACAAGGGCATTTTTGTCATCAAAAAATTAATTGTGCAGTCCAAGTTACAAAATAATGGCGTGATACACAATTTCAGTTAATTTAGACGGAATTATTAACTTTATACTTTAGTCCACAAACTATATGAGAGTTACATAAATATTTTTAAATTATAGGGAGACAATGTGCATTTAAAATATTCCACAAAGAGGTGAAGCAAAGTTTGCCCGAATGATCATGCATGGACGGACCTAAGTTAGGGCCAAAGGGGCAATGGCCTCTTCAACTTTTTGAAGAAATCCCCATACTATTATTGGTCCCTTAGGAATGCTGCCAACAAAAATATAGATGGTGAAAATGTCAAAAAAATTAGGTAGTTATTCATTCAAATTTTAGGAGTGACGAAGAATAAAATGCGTAAAACTTTTTCTCTCTTACCGGGCAAATGCTTGTTGATCACTTTTTTTATTGCATTTTGATGAAATCGAACATAAGTTGGTATATAATTGTTGAACTACTAGATGAATTGGTGTTAAAATTGTTATGATGAAATTGAATTAAAATGTTGTTGTACTCGAGTGATTATATGATAAAATTATACTAAAATTATAAATTATTTGATGAATTGATCATAACTTTATTTTTTTTTTATATCAAATCGGACACATTGAAATTAATTTTTTAGATTTTGTAGGAAATTGACAACATTCTTCTAATATAGCGTGCAAAAATATAGGTTATACACACCTAATAAACTTGACATTAAAGAGACTTGGAATCATCTCATGAAATAAATTCTTAGATCCATCACTATTTGATCCCTTTCTAAGTAATTGTTGTCATGTGACCACATCTAGGTACGTTGTAGTTGTAGTTCAGGCGGCTTATTTCTTTTGACTTTGACGTTGCACCCAAGTTCAGACTTTAGAGATCGTTCACATGAAAGTTAACTTTCATAGGCAGAGTTGTATTACAATTTAAGTTTGAACTCCTTCACGCATATACACGATACGCTAATCTTGCATATCTTTTCATTGCAGATACAGTCAGTCAAATGTAGGAGGAGTCAACAAGAGCTTCAATCTCCGTTTATTAATCACGGATATTTTATTAAGATCGATAAATTTATATCAAATATGATAATTATCGAATATTTGAAGATATGTATCATATATATATATATATATATATATATATATATATATATATATATATATATATATATATATATCCCATAATTTTAAATAATTAGGGGCAACAGATTGTTCAGTAGTCAGCCTTCTTCTTGAGGTCCCATTTATGGGTGGTTGGTCGGACCAGTGACGTGAAAGATCACAAAGAATAGGAGTGTAACTTGGGTGGGTTGGACAGTGAACTCTAAGTATATAATCTTCAATTTTAATCTTAATCCTAATCCTACCTCGGGTTGAGGAACTCAACTCGAGCACTGTCCGAGTTTAATTCGGACGGGCTCGGGTTGAATTCGGGTTATTTTACGGGTTCAATTCGGGTTGAGTTTGGGTAAAACTCAAAATAGATTTGTTGTTTTAAACTTAATACATATATATTACATGATATTCATAGAAATTA
Source organism: Ilex paraguariensis (assembly GCA_963454935.2). Lineage (NCBI taxonomy): Eukaryota > Viridiplantae > Streptophyta > Magnoliopsida > Aquifoliales > Aquifoliaceae > Ilex > Ilex paraguariensis. Next base: position 698,699 of record CAUOFW020001392.1, read on the forward strand.
ACAACTAATATCTTCAACCAAGTTTTTAACATAAAAATCATATCATAATCAAAGTATAAAAACCATTGCCACTAGTCCACTGCGAGAGAGGTAGAGAGAGGAGGAAATAATAGCAAATTCATAAAACATAATTCATATATTTCATTCATAACAGTGCACGATTATTGATCATCTGCTTTTCATACTAAAAATGAAAAATCAGTGTTAATACTTTATATATATA
>CAUOFW020001392.1:699080-756575 GCA_963454935.2 Ilex paraguariensis
ACAAAGCGATAATACAGAGTCAGAAGATGCAGAAGATGAACTGTATAGAAGAATTTTGTAATTTCACAAGCAATACAAGGGCATTTTTGTCATCAAAAAATTAATTGTGCAGTCCAAGTTACAAAATAATGGCGTGATACACAATTTCAGTTAATTTAGACGGAATTATTAACTTTATACTTTAGTCCACAAACTATATGAGAGTTACATAAATATTTTTAAATTATAGGGAGACAATGTGCATTTAAAATATTCCACAAAGAGGTGAAGCAAAGTTTGCCCGAATGATCATGCATGGACGGACCTAAGTTAGGGCCAAAGGGGCAATGGCCTCTTCAACTTTTTGAAGAAATCCCCATACTATTATTGGTCCCTTAGGAATGCTGCCAACAAAAATATAGATGGTGAAAATGTCAAAAAAATTAGGTAGTTATTCATTCAAATTTTAGGAGTGACGAAGAATAAAATGCGTAAAACTTTTTCTCTCTTACCGGGCAAATGCTTGTTGATCACTTTTTTTATTGCATTTTGATGAAATCGAACATAAGTTGGTATATAATTGTTGAACTACTAGATGAATTGGTGTTAAAATTGTTATGATGAAATTGAATTAAAATGTTGTTGTACTCGAGTGATTATATGATAAAATTATACTAAAATTATAAATTATNCCACCTCCATTGTCACCACCAATATCACTGTCGCCTCCACCAGCGCCACTACCACCCGCCCACCACTATCACTGCCATAATTGCTTTCGTCACCCTATCACCATCACCACTACAACCATTACCGCCACCCTACCACTACCTCTACCACAACAACCATCGCCGCCGCCACCACCACCAACCCCAATCACCCCCACCACCGTCATTGCCCTACCCCCACCCCACCCCCACTTCCATCACTACCACTCACCATCGATTATAATCATCGTTGTCCACAATCATTATTATCTCGTTCTTATATTTATTATCACTACTATCATCATCCCACTATCACCGTCGCCCACCCATCAGCACCCTCCGTTACCCATTACCACTACCACCTNAACCCGTGAACCCAAAGTCTGAACCCAAGCCCAACCCAAATTGAATTTGGGTTGGAATTTTTTGATCTAAATCCAACCCAAATATTAAAAACTCTTGTCCAAACCATAATTTTTACGAGTTAGGCTTGGGTTGAAATCGGGTTGCCCAACCAAGTTGCAGCCCTAATAAAGAGTTATGTTATGTAGGCTATCGAAAATCGTTGAGATAGATGCAGACGATGAAGGAAGCTTCATGTGTAATTATCCTCGTTCCTTTGCTAAATAGACAGATCACACTTAAAACCATCAACAATTAATGTATATAATAAAATATAATATAATTTAAATTTCAAAAAATAAATAAAATAATTTTTATTTTTCACAATTGAGATATCTTTAAATTTTACTTTAAAATTAATCTAACGGTTAATATTAACACTTCAAATTTAATAAGGAAAATAAGTTCCTAAAAATATGTTTAGAGTGACTTTTTAAAAGTGTTTTTAATACTTATAACTTCTCATAAGTATTTTTTTTTTAAAAGTAGTGATTGAAACCGCCTCACCACCACCATTACTGCCCCACCACCTCCATTGTCACCACCAATATCACTGTCGCCTCCACCAGCGCCACTACCACCCGCCCACCACTATCACTGCCATAATTGCTTTCGTCACCCTATCACCATCACCACTACAACCATTACCGCCACCCTACCACTACCTCTACCACAACAACCATCGCCGCCGCCACCACCACCAACCCCAATCACCCCCACCACCGTCATTGCCCTACCCCCACCCCACCCCCACTTCCATCACTACCACTCACCATCGATTATTATCATCGTTGTCCACAATCATTATTATCTCGTTCTTATATTTATTATCACTACTACCATCATCCCACTATCATCGTCGCCCACCGATCAGCACCCTCCGTTACCCATTACCACTACCACATTTCGTCACTCAACATCGCCGCCAGCCACTGTCACCAACCCCCACCACACCTACCACCACTAAACACCACCACCCACCACTACCGTCACCAACTATCACCCACCACCATTACCACCACTACTGTCATTCGCCACCATTCATCAGTATAAAAGCACTCGTCGTCGCCCACCGCCACCATCACCATCACCGTCATCGCCACACCACCGCCACTGACAACTACCATCACCGTCGCTTACCACCAACAACATCAACCACCATCATCATCGCCTACCAACACCCACACCAACCACCACCACCATCATTACCCATGACTGCCACTACCACCATCATCACCTCAAAACCCACCACCACCATCACCATTGCCTCCTACGGCTGTCCCCATCACCACGGTCGTCGCTAANACCACCACCACCATCATTACCCATGACTGCAACTACCACCATCATCACCTCAAACCCACCACCACCATCACCATTGTCACCTACGGCTGTCACCATCACCACGGTCGTCGCTAACCATCACAACTATCACCGTCTCCCACCACCACCATTGTCGCCTACCACCACTACCACTGCTCACCTCCGTTACAACTGGTGTTTAAATTCTTTTGTCTCTATTCGATGTTTGTTATTTGATTTTAGGTGTAAATAAAAATGTGTTTATTGTTGATCATTTTTTTTATTACTCCGTAACTTCAGCCACAGGTATTAACTAATAATCTCATAAGTTATATAAAACTTTTAATCTAAATTCAATTGGAATATTTCAAACTAACTATTTCCTTGTTCAAATTTTTGGACTTTAAATGACTGGACCGCACGATTTAGGCTAAAATTTTAGTTTAAAGTAAGTTTCAGATCGCAAGTTCTATTTCTAATTTTTGAAATTTTAGTTGAGTTGTAGTCAAAAGCCCGATACCTCAACATTAATTTAATCCAAATTTAAATCGTATGATGTTTTTCTAAGAAATTCAACCCGAATATTAAAATTTTCCACTAAATTTTNTTACAAATTTGATTAGTGAATAGGGACTTGGTATGTTTCCAATGCATGAGCAAAGAACTCTACTCATCACTAGAACTCTATACAATATTTCCAATGTTATAAAACTAGGAAATTAATATAGGTGCGAATAACAAGTTAGCACAAACAAATTGATAGATAGAAATAATACTGAAAGATAGAAAAGATAGGACAAATATATANTTTGGATTTTTGCTTACAATAAAGTTGGATTGACTAGTCTAATCTATACTAATAAAAAAAAAGTTAAGTGAAAAATTTTTGATTGACTATAATATCCTTCATAAAACANTTTGGATTTTTGCTTACAATAAAGTTGGATTGACTAGTCTAATCTATACTAATAAAGAAAAAGTTAAGTGAAAATTTTTTGATTGACTATAATATCCTTCATAAAATATATAATTCCCTTAAAACAAATTTCTTTCATCTTCTCCGATTAATTACATACTCATCTACTATTATTTCATCTCCTTAAATTAGTTATGTACATATACTTAATATTTCATGTATTCATTTCAACTTTAATTATTGATTTTAACTCTAATGATGTTCATATCATTATGAGTAAAAACAAAATAGTATAATACCACCTTTTTGTTTTTCTGTGTAATGGACTCGACAACTTTTGATCTTCTAATTCTAACCATATGAATTATTTGAGGTTTTAATATTTGTATGCCAAAAGTTTTTTGTGACTACAAGAAAGTTTGAAAATTTTCTTCTAAGTTGATGTATGAGTTTTATGGACATGAAAAAATTAAGAGTTTATGATAATTATAAAAAACTTTTAAAATGTTTTCTCTCTTTTTTATTAGGTTTCAAGAATTGCTATAAAAATGTCATCGCTTGATGTATTTATTTGATGTGAATGTGCCCTCTCTATATCGTAGCACTATCACCTTCGCCACTATTTATGTGTGTGGACTTGCGATTTTCTCAAAAATAAAAAGTGTCTGTGGTCTTGTCCTTATATATTGATGGTTGAATAATTATTTTTAACTTCAACTCTTCATTATTTTTTTTACACTCTATCTTGGAAAAAATATTTCATGAAATTTGCAAACATATTGAACAAAAAGTAGCTAGAGAAGTATGATTTTGTGATCCTCCGTGAATCTGACATAACCACGTGTTAGACAGTCTATCTCTTCATTGGGTATATATATTTACAATTTCAAATATGATTATATTTTACAAAATAACAATTAATATATAGACACTATTTTATTGAGTTTAATCCTACTTTTTTTGCTTAATGCATGTCAAATTAAGATGTTAAAATTACAATAATCACAATAATTGATTGAATTTTTGCATCAGATGTTTGCCCCTCAAGCTTTATATTTAACAATAAAAAATCTGAAAAAACATTGGTTTATGTACCTTTGAAAAATATTATTTGTTTTGGGTCAAGCAAATAGAGATTGAAACTTTTCCAACCTTTGATCCCCCATCTCCCCCAAAAAAAAATTAGAATAACAATCTTGTTGAGCTTACTTCAGCTATTTGCAATGTCGAGATCACTTTTTCTAATTTTGGTGCTAAACAAAATATTCGTAATGAGATTGTCCACGTGCACATCACCTAGTAAATTACAAATTTGATTAGTGAATAGGGACTTGGTATGTTTCCAATGCATGAGCAAAGAGCTCTACTCATCACTAGAACTCTATACAATATTTCCAATGTTATAAAACTAGCAAATTAATATAGGTGCGAATAACAAGTTAGCACAAACAAATTGATAGATAGAAATAATACTGAAAGATAGAAAGATAGGACAAATATATATATCTATGTATTAAAGTAGACCAAAGTTTGAATTCCAAAACTTATCTTGAGCTTTTCGTAGCTCAAATCAATTCTGAGCAAGAGATAAGTTATATCTAAAGGTCCATGTTATCTTTAACTTTTTTGCAGCTCAGATCAACAAAAAAATATTGATCTTATGGATCAGATTGACCAATGAATTTTGTTTTCCCGCCCAACACACCTTCTATTTATGCTTCCCAAATTTCATACCTCTAATTTCCAAATTAATGATTCTGAATCCCCTAATCTCATGCCTCTATCTCTCCCTCTCGAATCTTTTCAAATCTATCATATGCTCACCTTCCCTATGCCTTGAAACCCCTACTTTCAAAACTCAACCCCAATATCTCTCTCATGGAATCTCCCTCAATATTCACCCCAACTCTTTTCCTCTGTCAAAATTTTCCCTTTGTTTATATGCTTTCCAAGTATCCCCCTTTGTCAAATACCTCTCATGCCCAACTCTCACTCACATCCAGCTCTCTATACCTGCCCTCTTCTTCGACGCAAAGCCACTGCCAAACGACAGCCACCGCCACGACCATCGCCAACAACACCTAGAAGTTTCCCAGATATCTCTCTTACACATCTCATATCCCTTTGCTGACACCCATTACTCTTACCCCAGCCATAATCCCTTTTCCTTGATTGACTGTTTGAAGCGAAATTCTAGTAGTAGGTTGAATGCTTCAATACTCATTGCCCACGGTTTTTTTGTCAGTAGCTCGGGGTTTTCTAATATTTTTTCTCATCCCCTTTACACTGATGCTCATCTTTCACTCTGTTTTTCCGTCTTTCTGCTTCTCTCCAACTCCGTCTCTCTCTCTCTCTACTTCTCTATCCACTGACTGCACAGGACATACACAATGCACAACACACTCAGGACATACACACTACGCACACAATATGTTCGACAAAATGCCCCTAACTATATGCACACACTCATCTCACCCACGCACACACACAACACACAAACACAGGGACGCATCATACACACACACATACAGTACACAACACACACGCTAGACACCCCACACACAAATAGATTGCACATACAAAAATCCAGCAAAAATGAATTAGCTACTTTGAAAATTAAAAACTTCTAAATAGAAAACACCAAAAAAGTTGTTCCCCTAAAAATCCAACAATCATCTCTCTTCATCCCCTTTGTCTCTGAAACTACTTTTCATTATTCTTTTATCATAGGTTGGTAATTTCGATTCTTGACTCAGGATTCCGTATATGGTTGCTGCTACTCTCTCTCTCTCTAGTTACTACTTTATTTCGCTGCATAGCAGTCCAAATTTGTTTAATAGTCTAATCATCCAGGTTTGTTTAATATTTATGATTTTTACTATTGTTTCAAATTTATCTACTATCACTAAAGATTTGTTTATGTTATTGATTTGTTTACTATCAAATTTATCTACTATCACTAAATCTGTGTTTAATAGTCTAATGTCCAATCTCAATGCTTTTTTTGTATTCCTTACATGTTTTGGATTTTGTTTTTTTTTTTTTTTTTTTTTGTGAATTTGATGTTATCACTACATATTTGGTGTTTGTTATTCATCTTGATTTTGGTGAATTTAATATTTGATTATTGTTTGACCATGGATTTTGCTCTAATTTTCAATGAATTTGGTGTTGTCATTACGAATTTGGCTACCAATTCTCACCTGAGTCATTTTTTACATGAGTTTTTTATTGTGATGTATAGAATTTAATGATTTTTATATTTCACATGGGTTTTATAAATAAGAACTTGAGTTTCATTACATCGTTCAGATAGATTTGGAGGGATTCCGTAGAGGTGGAGGTGTTGCTCAATCTGGCCGTGAAGGATGCCGACATTATAGGGAGAGGATTTTTATTCTTATATATGGTTTTTTTTGGATTTCTAATTGATTGTAGCTCTCTTTGTTTCTTTTAACGGTTTTTCCCTTTAAAGTGGATTGGATGAAATTGGATTCAAACAATTTTTGTGTAGTCTTGTAAATGGTTCCTTTATTTTTATTTTTATTTCTAATTGATTGTAGCTCTCTTTGTTTCTTTTAACAGTTTTTCTCTTTAAAGTGGTTTGGATGAAATTGGATTCAAACAATTTTTGTGTAGTGCTATGGGCACCGTTACCTATTTCCAGGTTGCCTTTTGCTACAGGGGAGCTGGTTTGGTATTTTAATTCAAAATATTATTGTTATTGATCTTCAGAGATTTACAATGCTCCTTCTTTATTTTTTTATGTTATAGTGATTAGTATTTTTCATTTCCAAGTTTTTTATCTTACTGAAGAAGAATGACAAGTTGTAAAAATATCTATGCGGGTTTTTTTTTATATAAGAAAGAGAGAGTAGCAGAGATTTAGTGTATACATATTGATAATGAATAAATATGTTTAGCATCTAATTTTATTGGCTCCTTTCTCTTTCTGTTGTGGCCAATGATTTTTCAGAAAAAGTGGTTTTCTTGATTGCCTCTCATATGTTTTTCTTTTTATTTTTGTAAGAGGTTATCAACTTTGTTTGGCAAAAGGTTGAGAGATGTTAACAACTTTGTTGGGAAAAAGTTGGGGGAGGTTTGACAACTTTATTTTGATAAGCCGAATGCATTCTTTTCATAGGAATATAAATAAATTAAAACCCACAATTTGTCGAGGCTTTGACGCTATTACCAATGATGTATTTACAACCTTTTTAATTTTCTACGTATACAAGCATACTTTCAGCTTGATGCAGAATGAGTTCTTTTTAGAGTCTAAGTCCATCATTGGTACTGAATTTCCTATAGTTTTCACTTTGTTTTCTTGAGTTTTGTATGTTTCCTTTCACGATTTGTTCATTTCATCTGTTCATATTTGTTTATGAGTTACTCTTGCCATATTTGGATTTTTTTTTTAGCAAATTTAGAACAATTTGTTTTCTTAAAAAAAGTTGTTCTTGTGTCCTTATTGGGGCTGTTGAGCGTGGTTTTTGTTTAGAGAAAATATTTAAGACTATATCTAAAAATTTAATAGATATTATTTTTTGTTTTACAGAATGTTTTCAGGTACGGACAATTACTAGTCTATATAATAAAATAAAGCTAAATTTAAATCCCAAAACTTATCATGAGCTTTTTGCCGTTCAAATCAATTCTAAGCAAAAGATAAGTTATATCTAAATGTCTATCTTATCTCTAATTTTTTGTGGTTCATATTAACTCAAAAATACTGATTTGACGGATTAGATTTATAGGCGAATTCTATTTTCCCTCGTAGGACACCTTCTTTTTTTCAATTACCCTAAATTAATGTTCTTTCATTTACACATTCCATTCATGACCCCTGACTTTCATATTCACCCATTAAATTAGAGACAAATTTCCAACCAAATCAGACACATATCTTTCTCAAATTATGTCTACCTTAATTCATTCACTCTTTCTACTGTAATTAATTTATTTTCTTTAGTATTTGGATATTTGTCTTTTAAATTATTCAATGACGATTTTTAAATTTAATACTGATGTACTGGAGTGACACATTTGATTTTAGTATTTTATAAAAAGATATTTTTGTTTTCATCTATGATTTCATCGAGCGAGTGAAATTTTTTTCTTCTATTATATAACTTTAATTTTTGGATTAATGCAAGAAGTATAGAATTTTAGTTTTTTAATACAAAGAAAATGAGACATAATAGCTTGAGTTTGGGGACTATTGAGTGTTAGATAATGAATAAATAAGTCCCACTTATTCTAATTTTCTAAGTCAAGTAAAATATTTTTCAATTAAAAAAAATGAAAAAGTAAAATATTTTCGGTACTCCATTCAATTCTCCATGAAAATGGATTTTTGCGAATTATCCCCGGGAGTGGAAGAACATTTTGAAGAAGTTTATATTATGAAAGACCATGACATGAGTCATTTTTTTTAAAAATAAAAATTTGTATTCTTTATTATTTTGATTATACAAATTGTGTTTGCAAATTGATATTATCCAAGGCTCGTATTTTTGGAGTTCATTTTATCAATTTTTTTTTGAATATTAGGTCTATATTAATTGGTATTTTGTGTTATACATTGTTTTTAAATGTAATTATTTTTTGAATAGTGCTTTCAGGTACTAAAAATAACTAATAAATAAATAAATAAATATATATATATATATATATATAGAGAGAGAGAGAGAGAGGATGAATATCTCTCTCTCTATATATATAAAAGTTAATGTCCATGCCTGAAGGCACTATTAATTAAAAAAACACATCAATTAGAAAATTAGAATTAATTTGGGCTCATTATGTTTTTACAAAAAAATCATCAAAATTTTCTCCAAAAATAGATTCCCAAAACAATATTGAGACGTGCTGACAATATTCATAATCAAACATTAAAAGGTTAGTAATTATTAGGGGAATTTTTGTACTTTGTACCCTAAAAAATGTCTCAATTCTCACTTTACACTCCGAAAGATTATTTTTCCACTTTACACCATAAATGTCATAAATTGATTCTATTGTGACCCTCAGATTAACATTCGTTTAAGATTCTGTTAAAAATTGGAAATTTTCATAACTAATTTTTGTTTTGAAAAAAGAAAAAAACAATTATTGGTGTTTACCCCATAAAAGAGAACAATGTATCCATTTCCATAAGCCTAGTGAGTACAATGGTATTTTGGGATGGTACAAAATTGAGCAAGAACATTGTCAGAAATATTCAATAAACTACAGTCATTCGTCTCCAATGAATTTAACAACTCCTCTTCTCCTTTGTATTTGAATGTGGGCGGTGTGCATCTTTGCTTCTTTCTTTTTCTTTTTCTGTTTTTGTTGCCTATGAATGTGTATATTTGCTTGACCCAACAAATTAATAATGAATTAAATAGTAAGACTGCTATTCACCAATTAAACAATGACTCAATCAATGATTAAATGTATACTCCATTACCTTGATGTCTTGTTTGGAAACCCATANCAGTATAGAATTTTAGTTTTTTAATACAAAGAAAATGAGACATAATAGCTTGAGTTTGGGGACTATTGAGTGTTAGATAATGAATAAATAAGTCCCACTTATTCTAATTTTCTAAGTCAAGTAAAATATTTTTCAATTAAAAAAAATGAAAAAGTAAAATATTTTCGGTACTCCATTCAATTCTCCATGAAAATGGATTTTTGCGAATTATCCCCGGGAGTGGAAGAACATTTTGAAGAAGTTTATATTATGAAAGACCATGACATGAGTCATTTTTTTTAAAAATAAAAATTTGTATTCTTTATTATTTTGATTATACAAATTGTGTTTGCAAATTGATATTATCCAAGGCTCGTATTTTTGGAGTTCATTTTATCAATTTTTTTTTGAATATTAGGTCTATATTGATTGGTATTTTGTGTTATACATTGTTTTTAAATGTAATNCTCCAATAGCCAATATAACAAAGGAGCTTCAAGGCGGTAATGAGCAAAGTAAGCTCCCTCCCTTTTCTCTCTGGTTAAATATTCTTTAAGTTACATATTAGTGGTCCCTCTTTTTTTACTTTTNATTGGTATTTTGTGTTATACATTGTTTTTAAATGTAATTATTTTTTGAATAGTGCTTTCAGGTACTAAAAATAACTAATAAATAAATAAATATATATATATATAGAGAGAGAGAGAGAGCTCTATATATATAAAAGTTAATGTCCATNAATATATATATATATATATATATAGAGAGAGAGAGAGAGAGGATGAATATCTCTCTCTCTATATATATAAAAGTTAATGTCCATGCCNGGCTTTTTTTTTTTGTAGGAAATTTTAAGGCCCTATAGCATCATTGTATTCTCTTTATTTGTGTGTTTGCCAGTGAAATCCATGAAATGTGTTTATCTTACTACCATAATCCTACTACTATAAANCACTATTAATTAAAAAAACACATCAATTAGAAAATTAGAATTAATTTGGGCTCATTATGTTTTTACAAAAAAATCATCAAAATTTTCTCCAAAAATAGATTCCCAAAACAATATTGAGACGTGCTGACAATATTCATAATCAAACATTAAAAGGTTAGTAATTATTAGGGGAATTTTTGTACTTTGTACCCTAAAAAATGTCTCAATTCTCACTTTACACTCCGAAAGATTATTTTTCCACTTTACACCATAAATGTCATAAATTGATTCCATTGTGGCCCTCAGATTAACATTCGTTTAAGATTCTGTTAAAAATTGGAAATTTTCATAACTAATTTTTGTTTTGAAAAAAGAAAAAAACAATTATTGGTGTTTACCCCATAAAAGAGAACAATGTATCCATTTCCATAAGCCTAGTGAGTACAATGGTATTTTGGGATGGTACAAAATTGAGCAAGAACATTGTCAGAAATATTCAATAAACTACAGTCATTCGTCTCCAATGAATTTAACAACTCCTCTTCTCCTTTGTATTTGAATGTGGGCGGTGTGCATCTTTGCTTCTTTCTTTTTCTTTTTCTGTTTTTGTTGCCTATGAATGTGTATATTTGCTTGACCCAACAAATTAATAATGAATTAAATAGTAAGACTGCTATTCACCAATTAAACAATGACTCAATCAATGATTAAATGTATACTCCATTACCTTGATGTCTTGTTTGGAAACCCATAATCTAAGCTAGAGAATAAGAGTTTCGTGCAAAACAGAGCACTCAAAAAATAAACATACCAAAGCATTCTTAAAAGGTAGCTCAACTGGTTGGATTTGACGAATTTTCTAAAAGCTTAGTAGAAAAAATGTTGATTATAGGCACCAAACAGAGAAATCTTTGCAACACTCCAATAGCCAATATAACAAAGGAGCTTCAAGGCGGTAATGAGCAAAGTAAGCTCCCTCCCTTTTCTCTCTGGTTAAATATTCTTTAAGTTACATATTAGTGGTCCCTCTTTTTTTACTTTTTTTTTTTTTTGGAATTGTGGTGATGATCCTATGCTAGACTATTCTTTATGCCTTAATTGGTCAATGTCGAAATTGGATAGTTCATTCTTTTTTGGCTTTTTTTTTTTGTAGGAAATTTTAAGGCCCTATAGCATCATTGTATTCTCTTTATTTGTGTGTTTGCCAGTGAAATCCATGAAATGTGTTTATCTTACTACCATAATCCTACTACTATAAAAATGTGTTTATCTTACTACCATAATCCTACTACTATAAAAACATGCATCAGTATGACTTATGCATGTTCAAAGTTAAAACTATTGGTAGTCGAAAGTGATTAACATGTTGAAGCTAAAAGTGAATCCACACAATTATGACAATGTATATTATTCATTTTCATTTCTTCCTTAATTCTGTCTTTCTTTTTGTCGTCTTTTTCTATTGCTTCTTTGGTTGCATATTGTTGTTTATGCTCAGTTTTTTTTTTTGTAGAGCTAAATCCCGATTTTTGTAGATTTGGTAAGATATACAAAGAGAATAGAAAAAGTTTACATAACTAATTTATTGGCTCCACTCATGTTATATTTTATTCCTAAGTTTTTTATTTTTGTTCTTGAATTAGTTCAATTAGTGATAAAATTGAGACGAAATAGAAGGTTTAAAATTGTTCGTGAATGTGGGTGCAAATTCATTCATTTGATCATGTTGTTTTTTATTTGTGGCATGACTTGGAATTTATTCATGTATTTTTTTTTGATTTCATCCGTTTTGTTACGGTAGTTGATATATATTTATGTTTAGATAGAATTATAGCGTGATGGTGAGTCCAGTTTAATAGCTTTTTTTTTTTGGGATATGATTGTGAATTGTGTATACGGCTTGACTCTTATGAGGGTTAAATTTTTTTCCAACAGATTCTAACGCTTTTGAATATGAATTGACTATTTTTTTTTGGTACATAGTATTTTTAGGCACATGCATATGTCCATATTTAAATAGTAGGTGCATATTTATAGGTGATTTTTAAAAATTATAATATATCTGTAGGCATGTGTAATTATTTACAAATTTTTTATTTATTATATTATTGACTTCAAGCACGAACAATTATATATATATTTCATTCAGTCCCATTTGATTCCACACTTTTAGGTCTTTTTATTATTGATAAATTTCAGCACTGTCCGTAAAAAAAATGAAGGACAAGTCATTTGATGAAGTAATGGGCAATGGGCATCCACACCCATTTGCAATAATTTTCAACATCCTAGAGCTAGTTCATCCATATCCTCAACTTGTTGATTTTTCAGCTTCAAAACCCCACCCCCACGGCCCACCCCAAACCCAACTTTAGTAAGCAATCATAACCAAAAAACATGCTTGAATTTGCTAGAAAGTCCGGCATTGACCATGTCCATTCATTTGTTTTTCTTAACCTCGACGTATCTAGAACAAGCAGGGGTTTTTGGCAGCAACCTCTCTTTTTTGTTTTTTGGGAGGGAAAGCGGAAGGAGAGGGAGATTTGAACTTTTAATCTAAAAAAAACAAAATTTTTATAAGATAAAGAGCATCATTTGATCAAAGACCCATTAATTTTTGACAGCAACCTAGAACTACGAAAACTAACTTTCATAAAATTTATGGATAGTAATATGGTGTCAAATTTCTTTTATAACATATTTTAAAATAATTTTGGATCTTTGATTTTTTTTTTAATTTATCTTTTTAAAGGTAATTCAAGTGATAATAGCATCGAATTGTAAATTTAGACGTACAATTCTTTGGGATCAAGTTATAAAAGATTTATTTCTAATGAATACTTTAGTTCTAATGTAGATGATCTATTTTTAATTGAACTGAGAAATAAATTAAGTCGGACAACACTGATAGACAAAAAAAAAACGAAAAAAACCCTAACTTTAACGAGAAAGCTTCAACGGGCCATTTTCCCAAGTTATGTGGACACGTGGATGGTTCATGTCCTTATTTTAAAGAGAAAATCTTAAAAGATACAAAATTTTTTAGTTTATCCTTTAAATGATTAATTTTTCACATTAGCCATTAAAGAAATAAACATGTTGTATTGTGATATNAACCTCTCTTTTTTGTTTTTTGGGAGGGAAAGCGGAAGGAGAGGGAGATTTGAACTCTTAATCTAAAAAAGACAAAATTTTTATAAGATAAGGAGCATCATTTGATCAAAGACCCATTAATTTTTGACAGCAACCTAGAACTACAAAAACTAACTTTCATAAAGTTTATGGATAGTAATATGGTGTCAAATTTCTTTTATAACATATTTTAAAATAATTTTGGATCTTTGATTTTTTTTTTAATTTATCTTTTTAAAGGTAATTCAAGTGATAATAGCATCGAATTGTAAATTTAGACGTACAATTCTTTGGGATCAAGTTATAAAAGATTTATTTCTAATGAATACCTTAGTTCTAATGTAGATGATCTACTTTTAATTGAACTGAGAAAAAAATTAGTTAAGATGAGTATAAATTAAGTCGGACAACACTGATAGACAAAAAAAAAGGAAAAAAACCCTAACTTTAACGAGAAAGCTTCAACGGGCCATTTCCCCAAGTTATGTGGACACGTGGATGGTTCATGTCCTTATTTTAAAGAGAAAATCTTAAAAGATACAAAAATTTTTAGTTTATCCTTTAAATGATTAATTTTTCACATTAGCCATTAAAGAAATAAACATGTTGCATTGTGATCTAAAAACGTTTTTATTACAACATTTTTGGAAGCAAGTTGCAACATTTTTGGACCATATTATAACATTTTTATTTATTTAAGAGGGTAATATAGAAAAATTAATCATTCATAAGATAAATTGAAATTTTTTATATCTTTTAGGGGACAAAATAAAATTTTTCCTATTTTAAATTGGACAAACTTCACTTCAACTCCTTATGTTATATTCCAAATATATTTGAATTTAAAAATGTCATATGACCCTCACATATTTTATGGACAAACTCCACTCACGTAGCCTCACTATATTTGAGTTGCAGTGGGGGAGATTTGTTCGCAGACATGGAAGCATTTGGACAGTGGTAGTTTACTACCTGCTACCGGCAGCGAAGGTGTTGTGTAGGTGTTGATTCAATTTTTTTGTTGATTTTCTATGTTTAGCTTTTGGAGTGAATTCAATTTCCGTTGTCTCTTTTTTGTTTTTTTTCCTTTAATTTGCAAGTTTGAGTCTTCGAAATTGACATGTTTGTTTGAGAATAAGGGGATTGATATGTTTTTGTAGAGAGATTGGGAAGGGTATTAAGGCCATTTTATTATTGGGTTAATTGAAAATTACACCCCAAAAGCGTTCGAATCTTAATTTACAACTCTAAAGATCAAAATTCTTAATTTGTATCCTCAAAAATAAAAATTTATATCAATATGCACCTAAAACTAACTGTCGTCAATTTACTGTCTAAAATTAAATTGATAAATTATAACTAGATCTCTTCTTGTTTATCACTTAATCATTTAAACTCATTCACAAAATAAAGGGTAATATGAAATTATAATTTCTTATTAGTATAAAATCATATAAAATACTCTCAATTTAAAATATCCCTCCAATTGGACATTCAAATAATTATGATTAAATGATATAGTACATTGCATATAAAAAATATTATATAAACACTTACATTATATTGGACATTCAAATGGTAAGTTTGATTTTGAACTTTAGAGTATATTGGACTCACAAAATAAAGGATAATATAAAATTATAATTTTTTATTAAGATAAAATCATATTTTTTAACGGATATATTAACAGATATCAACGAAAAATAGTTACGTATTACACGTGGACAAACGTTATGAGATATATGAGTACTATTTTAAATGTGAAGGAGTTCAAATGATTAAGTGACAAGTATAAAGAAATTTAAGTATAATTTTATCAATTTAATTTTAGGCAGTAAACTGACGGCGATTAGTTTTACATGCACATTAATATAAATTTTTATCTTTGAGATTGCAAATTGAGGTTTTTTATCTTTGGAGGTACACATTGATACAAAATTTTATATATTAGGGTATAAGTTAAAATTTTTGATTTTTGAGGGTACAAATTAATATTCGAATGATTTTTTGGGATATAATTTGTAATTAACCCTTTATTTTTTTTGTTAACATAATTAGGATTCCAATTTATTCCGCAAAACATGTGAAAGTTATTTGGATTATAATTTACTTTACAAAGTATGTGAGAATTATATGAATATTTTAAATTTTAAAAAGATAAAGTATCTTTAAAGTATAAGATAAGGAGAACAAGTAAAATTTGTACTTTTAAATATAACGTGTTGAAATTATCATCTTAAACAAACGAACGGAATAAAATATGTTCACATTGCTGCTTGCTTCAAAGGAACCTGTCCCAAAAGAATGTCAATTAACGTATAGCACCCTGAAAGAATAAATTTTCCATGTTCTACAACAAATAGAACTCTCTCTCTCTGTCTCTCATCGTCCATTCAGAGCCAGAAAACTACCCTCCCCTCCTCCGATCTTCTGCTTCTTATTCTCTCTTTCTCTCTCTGTGCACGCGTCAAATAATCTTCACTTTTCCCAATTTGTTGTAGCGGTTACATAAATATTTTTCTTGTACCATTCCAAGAAATTGAAAATTCTGACAACATATTTTGGTTGGACCAAGTTATGCCAGAGATTGTCGATGGCACCGGCGATGTATTGCCACCGGTATCAACCAGCGTCGGAGAATCTCCTCCGGAGGTCAACCTGTTGGGAAAGTACGAGCTTGGTAAGCTCCTTGGATACGGAGCCTTCGCGAAGGTGTACCATGCTAGGAACGTACGTACGGGACAGAGCGTGGCGATCAAGGCAGTTAGCAAGCAAAAGGTTCTGAAAGGAGGGTTCACGGCGCACATTAAGCGCGAGATCTCCATCATGCGACGGCTGTGCCATCNATAATTTTATCAATTTAATTTTAGGCAGTAAACTGACGGCGATTAGTTTTACATGCACATTAATATAAATTTTTATCTTTGAGATTGCAAATTGAGGTTTTTTATCTTTGGAGGTACACATTGATACAAAATTTTATATATTAGGGTATAAGTTAAAATTTTTGATTTTTGAGGGTACAAATTAATATTCGAATGATTTTTTGGGATATAATTTGTAATTAACCCTTTATTTTTTTTGTTAACATAATTAGGATTCCAATTTATTCCGCAAAACATGTGAAAGTTATTTGGATTATAATTTACTTTACAAAGTATGTGAGAATTATATGAATATTTTAAATTTTAAAAAGATAAAGTATCTTTAAAGTATAAGATAAGGAGAACAAGTAAAATTTGTACTTTTAAATATAACGTGTTGAAATTATCATCTTAAACAAACGAACGGAATAAAATATGTTCACATTGCTGCTTGCTTCAAAGGAACCTGTCCCAAAAGAATGTCAATTAACGTATAGCACCCTGAAAGAATAAATTTTCCATGTTCTACAACAAATAGAACTCTCTCTCTCTGTCTCTCATCGTCCATTCAGAGCCAGAAAACTACCCTCCCCTCCTCCGATCTTCTGCTTCTTATTCTCTCTTTCTCTCTCTGTGCACGCGTCAAATAATCTTCACTTTTCCCAATTTGTTGTAGCGGTTACATAAATATTTTTCTTGTACCATTCCAAGAAATTGAAAATTCTGACTACATATTTTGGTTGGACCAAGTTATGCCAGAGATTGTCGATGGCACCGGCGATGTATTGCCACCGGTATCAACCAGCGTCGGAGAATCTCCTCCGGAGGTCAACCTGTTGGGAAAGTACGAGCTTGGTAAGCTCCTTGGATACGGAGCCTTCGCGAAGGTGTACCATGCTAGGAACGTACGTACGGGACAGAGCGTGGCGATCAAAGCAGTTAGCAAGCAAAAGGTCCTGAAAGGAGGGTTCACGGCGCACATTAAGCGCGAGATCTCCATCATGCGACGGCTGTGCCACCCTCACATCGTGCGCCTCCATGAAGTTCTTGCTACCAAGACAAAGATCTACTTCGTCATGGAGTTCGCAAAGGGAGGCGAGCTTTTCGCTAAAGTCGCCAAAGGGCGATTCAGCGAAGATCTCAGCCGTCGATATTTCCAGCAATTGATTTCCGCCGTCGGGTATTGCCACTCTCGCGGCGTTTTCCACCGAGATCTCAAGCCGGAGAATTTATTATTAGACGAAAATTGGGATTTAAAAGTCACCGATTTTGGACTCAGCGCCTTGACGGACCAGGTCCGACCTGACGGGCTCCTTCACACCCTCTGCGGTACACCAGCTTATGTGGCTCCGGAAATTCTCACGAAGAAAGGTTACGATGGAGCTAAGGTTGATGTATGGTCGTGCGGAGTCATTCTTTTCGTTTTGAACGCCGGTTACTTACCATTTAACGACCAAAACCTCATGGTCATGTACAGAAAAATCTACAAAGGCGAGTTTCGTTGCCCCAAATGGACCTCTCCTGAGTTGAAGAGATTTTTGTATCGATTACTTGATACGAATCCGGAGTCCCGAATCACTGTGGATGAAATTACTAATGATCCGTGGTTCCGAAAAGGTTACAAGGAAATTCAGTTTCAAATTGACCCTGATTTTGAGTTCAAGGATTGTGCTGATAGTAGTGATAACAAGCAGTTGAACGCTTTTAATATCATCTCATTCTCGTCTGGGGTTGATTTGTCTGGGTTGTTCAATCTTCCCGGTGTTTCGGTTAGTAGTGAACGGTTCGTATCGGCGGAGTCACCGGAGAGAATTATTGGTAGAATTGAGGAAGTTATGAAAGAAGAGGAGGGGATGAAAGTGACAAGAAATGAAGATTATGGCGGGTTGAGGTTTGAGGGTCAGAGTGGTAACTTTGTTGGGGTGGTGGAGATTCACCGGTTAACGGAGAAGCTGGTTGTGGTGGAGATTAAGAGGCGAGAGTGTGGTGTTGGTGTTGGACCCAGCAGCAGTGAAATATGGAAAGAGAAGTTGTGGCCACAGCTAAGTGGCTTGGTTTATCAACCGGAGAGGCAGGTCGCCGGTGGTTAAAGTGAATGGCCTTTTGGGCTCAGTCACTGATTGTGAATGGGTCTGATATGTTTGGTCCACACGGCCCACACCACGCAGAAAGTGTACCTTTATGTATTTTTTTTTTTGAAAAGACCTTACGTTGTTGTTTATTCTTGTGATGTTGCATGTCATGTCTGCAATTTTTGTCTGTAACGGACAAATATTTATGCTGTAAATTAAAGAGGCAGGACAAAAAGGTGTGCATCCACCTCCACTTGTGCTTTTGTCGAATTAGGGAGTTGGTCCAATTGAAATGAACCACTCTAACTCATAGTAAACCCCTATCTTGCTAATTTATGGACTGCATTATTTTATGTCCAAGTATGTTTTTTTATGTCTTGTAAAATTGAGAGCACATACTAGTAAGGTTTGACGAGAGGGAATATGATAGAGTGAACAACTGTCTGTGAGTCACTCACTTTGTATGAGCACATAAGGCCATCACTTGCCATGATCCCATTCCACAGCTTGCCTTGCAGCTAGAGCTTCAGTTATGAGTGGGTCTATTTCTGTTACAATCTCAAGTTTACTTCTTGGAACTGATCCATCATGAAGTTTAGCTATTGCTACAGTACATGATTTCTTGTTTCCCACTCCTACATCAATGTTAACTTTTGTCAAAAAAAAAAACTTGGTCACTTAGTCAAAAAATTTAACGGTATGTCTATGTGAGACTAAAATGACACGAATTATATATTTTATGAATCAAATTGACACGAATTGATTTATTTTAAGTTTTGGTTGATAAAAAAAACGTACTTTGTGGACATATGCATACTCTCCTAACTACCCAACGTTCTTTATTTTTTTTATTTATTATTAGGTTCCATAATAAGTGGTTGAACAATTTTATTCGAGCAATGTAAGGTGCACCAAAACTTACACCAAATCAATTGCAGTCGTTGGATTAGTGGGTCACATCACTGATTCAACTACTGCAATTAATTTATTTTAAGTTTTGGTGTAAATAACCGGCGTTCAAAATTAAAAGTATGACTTCGCATGACCATACATCAACCTTAGCTCCATCGTAAAATAAATCAATTGCAGGAGTTGGACCAATGATGTGACCCATGATCCAACGATTGCAGCTAATTTGATGTAAGCTTTGGCGTACATTGTGTTACTCAAATAAAATTGTTCAACCTCTTATTATGGAACTTAATACTAAACAAAAAAGTAAAGAACCTTGGGTAGTTAGGAGGGCAATCATATGCCCACAAAGTACCTTTTTTTATAAAAGGATCACCGAACTTTTTTTTCTATTCTCTTTTCTTTCTCACTTTTTTTTCTTGGAGTAGTCGTTCAATTAATTAAATTTCATAAAAGTAAGTGTTTGAGTTTGGTATATAGAAGATCATTGCTGCTCCTTATCATTCCTGCTCTAACCATCGCCACATGGATATGGTGGAGATTGAAGGAGAACATTGCAATCCACAATTGTGTCACCTCTCATTTCATAACTATGAGTTTCATGTGAGTCAATTTGTTTGAATCCATATGAAGAAAATACTCTTTTTGACATTTCCGTTTATTGGGGTGTCTTTTATGGTTTAGAATTCCTAATCCGAATGGGGGTATTTTCTATGTAAATTTAGTTACGCACAAACTAGCTTCTTTGACTGTTATACATGAGAAATTTTTCAGTGAATTTAACACATGACAAATGTCATGTGACGTACATTACTAATGAAAAATTGTATATCTCTAATGAACGTCTAACACATCTATTCGTTAATTATTTTTTTCTTCGAAAAAATTAACTTGTGTGTCTCATGAGATGCTTTATTCATTAGATGTATACACCACATAATACTGTTATGTGATGAGTAATATTCACTGAATATTTTCTCGCCCTACACACTCCAAGCTGCAGAACATGAATAGAATCTAACTTCTTTTTGGTCAGGCTATTACGACAGAGAGNAAGCAAGTTGCAACATTTTTGGACCATATTATAACATTTTTATTTATTTAAGAGGGCAATATAGAAAAGTTAATCATTCATAAGATAAATTGAGATTTTTTATATCTTTTAGGGGACAAAATAAAAATTTTCCTATTTTAAATTGGACAAACTTCACTTCAACTCCTTATGTTATATTCCAAATATATTTGAATTTAAAAATGTCATATGACCCTCACATATTTTATGGACAAACTCCATTCACGTAGCCTCACTATATTTGAGTTGCAGTGGTGGAGATTTGTTCGCAGACATGGAAGCATTTGGACAGTGGTAGTTTACTACCTGCTACCGGCAGCGAAGGTGTTGATTCAATTTTTTTGTTGATTTTCTATGTTTAGCTTTTGGAGTGAATTCAATTTCCGTTGTCTCTTTTTTGTTTTCTTCCTTTAATTTGCAAGTTTGAGTCTTCGAAATTGACATGTTTGTTTGAGAATAAGGGGATGATATGTTTTTGTAGAGAGATTGGGAAGGGTATTAAGACCATTTTATTATTGGGTTAATTGAAAATTACACCCCGAAAGCGTTCGAATCTCAATTTACAATTCTAAAGATCAAAATTTTTAATTTATACCCTTAAAAATAAAAATTTGTATTAATATGCACATAAAATTAACTGTCGTCGCCTAAAATTAAATTGATAAATTATATCTAGATCTCTTCATGTGTTATCACTTAATCATTTAGATTCCTTCACAAAATAAAGGATAATATGAAATTATAATTTCTTATTAGGATAAAATCATATTTTTTAACGGTTATAAAATCCTAATAAAAATACTCTCAATCTAAAATATCCCCCCAATTGGTCATTCAAATAATTATGTTTAAATGATATATTACATTGCATATAAAAAATATTATATAAATACTTACATTATATTGAACATTCAAATGATAAGTTTGATTTTAAACTTTAGAGTATATTAGACTCACAAAATAAAGGGTAATATGAAATTATAATTTTTTATTAAGATAAAATTATATTTTTTAATGGATATATTAACAGATATTAACGAAAAAAGGGTTACGTATTACACGTGGACAAACGTTATGAGATATATGAGTACTATTTTAAATGTGAAAGAGTTCAAATGATTAAGTGACAAGTATAAAGAAATTTAAGTATAATTTTATCAATTTAATTTTAGGCAGTAAACTGACGGCGATTAGTTTTACATGCACATTAATATAAATTTTTATCTTTGAGATTGCAAATTGAGGTTTTTTATCTTTGGAGGTACACATTGATACAAAATTTTATATATTAGGGTATAAGTTAAAATTTTTGATTTTTGAGGGTACAAATTAATATTCGAATGATTTTTTGGGATATAATTTGTAATTAACCCTTTATTTTTTTTGTTAACATAATTAGGATTCCAATTTATTCCGCAAAACATGTGAAAGTTATTTGGATTATAATTTACTTTACAAAGTATGTGAGAATTATATGAATATTTTAAATTTTAAAAAGATAAAGTATCTTTAAAGTATAAGATAAGGAGAACAAGTAAAATTTGTACTTTTAAATATAACGTGTTGAAATTATCATCTTAAACAAACGAACGGAATAAAATATGTTCACATTGCTGCTTGCTTCAAAGGAACCTGTCCCAAAAGAATGTCAATTAACGTANTATTTAAGAGGGCAATATAGAAAAGTTAATCATTCATAAGATAAATTGAGATTTTTTATATCTTTTAGGGGACAAAATAAAAATTTTCCTATTTTAAATTGGACAAACTTCACTTCAACTCCTTATGTTATATTCCAAATATATTTGAATTTAAAAATGTCATATGACCCTCACATATTTTATGGACAAACTCCATTCACGTAGCCTCACTATATTTGAGTTGCAGTGGTGGAGATTTGTTCGCAGACATGGAAGCATTTGGACAGTGGTAGTTTACTACCTGCTACCGGCAGCGAAGGTGTTGATTCAATTTTTTTGTTGATTTTCTATGTTTAGCTTTTGGAGTGAATTCAATTTCCGTTGTCTCTTTTTTGTTTTCTTCCTTTAATTTGCAAGTTTGAGTCTTCGAAATTGACATGTTTGTTTGAGAATAAGGGGATGATATGTTTTTGTAGAGAGATTGGGAAGGGTATTAAGACCATTTTATTATTGGGTTAATTGAAAATTACACCCCGAAAGCGTTCGAATCTCAATTTACAATTCTAAAGATCAAAATTTTTAATTTATACCCTTAAAAATAAAAATTTGTATTAATATGCACATAAAATTAACTGTCGTCGCCTAAAATTAAATTGATAAATTATATCTAGATCTCTTCATGTGTTATCACTTAATCATTTAGATTCCTTCACAAAATAAAGGATAATATGAAATTATAATTTCTTATTAGGATAAAATCATATTTTTTAACGGTTATAAAATCCTAATAAAAATACTCTCAATCTAAAATATCCCCCCAATTGGTCATTCAAATAATTATGTTTAAATGATATATTACATTGCATATAAAAAATATTATATAAATACTTACATTATATTGAACATTCAAATGATAAGTTTGATTTTAAACTTTAGAGTATATTAGACTCACAAAATAAAGGGTAATATGAAATTATAATTTTTTATTAAGATAAAATTATATTTTTTAATGGATATATTAACAGATATTAACGAAAAAAGGGTTACGTATTACACGTGGACAAACGTTATGAGATATATGAGTACTATTTTAAATGTGAAAGAGTTCAAATGATTAAGTGACAAGTATAAGGAAATTTAAGTATAATTTTATCAATTTAATTTTAGGCAGTAAACTGACGGCGATTAGTTTTACATGCACATTAATATAAATTTTTATCTTTGAGATTGCAAATTGAGGTTTTTTATCTTTGGAGGTACACATTGATACAAAATTTTATATATTAGGGTATAAGTTAAAATTTTTGATTTTTGAGGGTACAAATTAATATTCGAATGATTTTTTGGGATATAATTTGTAATTAACCCTTTATTTTTTTTGTTAACATAATTAGGATTCCAATTTATTCCGCAAAACATGTGAAAGTTATTTGGATTATAATTTACTTTACAAAGTATGTGAGAATTATATGAATATTTTAAATTTTAAAAAGATAAAGTATATTTAAAGTATAAGATAAGGAGAACAAGTAAAATTTGTACTTTTAAATATAACGTGTTGAAATTATCATCTTAAACAAACGAACGGAATAAAATATGTTCACATTGCTGCTTGCTTCAAAGGAACCTGTCCCAAAAGAATGTCAATTAACGTATAGCACCCTGAAAGAATAAATTTTCCATGTTCTACAACAAATAGAACTCTCTCTCTCTGTCTCTCATCGTCCATTCAGAGCCAGAAAACTACCCTCCCCTCCTCCGATCTTCTGCTTCTTATTCTCTCTTTCTCTCTCTGTGCACGCGTCAAATAATCTTCACTTTTCCCAATTTGTTGTAGCGGTTACATAAATATTTTTCTTGTACCATTCCAAGAAATTGAAAATTCTGACTACATATTTTGGTTGGACCAAGTTATGCCAGAGATTGTCGATGGCACCGGCGATGTATTGCCACCGGTATCAACCAGCGTCGGAGAATCTCCTCCGGAGGTCAACCTGTTGGGAAAGTACGAGCTTGGTAAGCTCCTTGGATACGGAGCCTTCGCGAAGGTGTACCATGCTAGGAACGTACGTACGGGACAGAGCGTGGCGATCAAAGCAGTTAGCAAGCAAAAGGTCCTGAAAGGAGGGTTCACGGCGCACATTAAGCGCGAGATCTCCATCATGCGACGGCTGTGCCACCCTCACATCGTGCGCCTCCATGAAGTTCTTGCTACCAAGACAAAGATCTACTTCGTCATGGAGTTCGCAAAGGGAGGCGAGCTTTTCGCTAAAGTCGCCAAAGGGCGATTCAGCGAAGATCTCAGCCGTCGATATTTCCAGCAATTGATTTCCGCCGTCGGGTATTGCCACTCTCGCGGCGTTTTCCACCGAGATCTCAAGCCGGAGAATTTATTATTAGACGAAAATTGGGATTTAAAAGTCACCGATTTTGGACTCAGCGCCTTGACGGACCAGGTCCGACCTGACGGGCTCCTTCACACCCTCTGCGGTACACCAGCTTATGTGGCTCCGGAAATTCTCACGAAGAAAGGTTACGATGGAGCTAAGGTTGATGTATGGTCGTGCGGAGTCATTCTTTTCGTTTTGAACGCCGGTTACTTACCATTTAACGACCAAAACCTCATGGTCATGTACAGAAAAATCTACAAAGGCGAGTTTCGTTGCCCCAAATGGACCTCTCCTGAGTTGAAGAGATTTTTGTATCGATTACTTGATACGAATCCGGAGTCCCGAATCACTGTGGATGAAATTACTAATGATCCGTGGTTCCGAAAAGGTTACAAGGAAATTCAGTTTCAAATTGACCCTGATTTTGAGTTCAAGGATTGTGCTGATAGTAGTGATAACAAGCAGTTGAACGCTTTTAATATCATCTCATTCTCGTCTGGGGTTGATTTGTCTGGGTTGTTCAATCTTCCCGGTGTTTCGGTTAGTAGTGAACGGTTCGTATCGGCGGAGTCACCGGAGAGAATTATTGGTAGAATTGAGGAAGTTATGAAAGAAGAGGAGGGGATGAAAGTGACAAGAAATGAAGATTATGGCGGGTTGAGGTTTGAGGGTCAGAGTGGTAACTTTGTTGGGGTGGTGGAGATTCACCGGTTAACGGAGAAGCTGGTTGTGGTGGAGATTAAGAGGCGAGAGTGTGGTGTTGGTGTTGGTGTTGGTGTTGGACCCAGCAGCAGTGAAATATGGAAAGAGAAGTTGTGGCCACAGCTAAGTGGCTTGGTTTATCAACCGTAGAGGCAGGTCGCCGGTGGTTAAAGTGAATGGCCTTTTGGGCTCAGTCACTGATTGTGAATGGGTCTGATATGTTTGGTCCACACGGCCCACACCACGCAGAAAGTGTACCTTTATGTATTTTTTTTTTTTTAAAAGACCTTACGTTGTTGTTTATTCTTGTGATGTTGCATGTCATGTCTGCAATTTTTGTCTGTAACGGACAAATATTTATGCTGTAAATTAAAGAGGCAGGACAAAAAGGTGTGCATCCACCTCCACTTTTGCTTTTGTCGAATTAGGGAGTTGGTCCAATTGAAATGAACCACTCTAACTCATAGTAAACCCCTATCTTGCTAATTTATGGACTGCATTATTTTATGTCCATGTATGTTTTTTTATGTCTTGTAAAATTGAGAGCACATACTAGTAAGGTTTGACGAGAGGGAATATGATAGAGTGAACAACTGTCTGTGAGTCACTCACTTTGTATGAGCACATAAGGCCATCACTTGCCATGATCCCATTCCACAGCTTGCTTTGCAGCTAGAGCTTCAGCTATGAGTGGGTCTACTTCTGTTATAATCTCAAGTTTACTTCTTGGAACTGATCCATCATGAAGTCTAGCTATTGCTACAGTATATTACCACTCCTACATCAATGTTAACTTTTGTCAAAAAAAAAACTTGGTCACTTGGTCAAAAAATTTAACGATATGTAAAATGACACGAATTGCATATTTTATTAATCAAATCGACACGAATTGATTTATTTTAAGTTTTGGTTGATAAACAAAACGTACTTTGTGGACATATGCATGCTCTCCTAACTACCCAACGTTCTTTATTTTTTTTATTTATTATTAGGTTCCATAATAAGTGGTTGAACAATTTTATTCGAGCAATGCAAGGTGCACCAAAACTTACACCAAATCAATTGCAGTCGTTGGATCAGTGGGTCACATCACTGATTCAACTACTACAATTAATTTATTTTAAGTTTTGGTGTAAATAACCGGTATTCAAAATTAAAAGTATGACTCCGGGTGACCATACATCAACCTTAGCTCCATCGTAAAATAAATCAATTGCAAGAGTTGGACCAATGATGTGACCCATGATCCAACGATTGCAATTGATTTGATTTGATGTAAGCTTTGGTGCACATTGCGTTATTCAAATAAAATTGTTCAACCTCTTATTATGGAACTTAATAATAAACAAAAAAGTAAAGAACCTTGGGTAGTTAGGAGGGCAATCATATGTCCACAAAGTACCTTTTTTTATAAAAGGATCACCGAACTTTTTTTTCTATTCTCTTTTCTTTCTCACTTTTTTTTCTTGGAGTAGTCGTTCAATTAATTAAATTTCATAAAAGTAAGTGTTTGAGTTTGGTATATAGAAGA
The DNA here is from genome assembly GCA_963454935.2 of Ilex paraguariensis. Taxonomy (NCBI): domain Eukaryota; kingdom Viridiplantae; phylum Streptophyta; class Magnoliopsida; order Aquifoliales; family Aquifoliaceae; genus Ilex; species Ilex paraguariensis. Next base: position 726,093 of record CAUOFW020001392.1, read on the forward strand.
TCATTGCTGCTCCTTATCATTCCTGCTCTAACCATCGCCACATAGATATGGTGGAGATTGAAGGAGAACATTGCAATCCACAATTGTGTCACCTCTCATTTCATAACTATGAGTTTCATGTGAGTCAATTTGTTTGAATCCATATGAAGAAAATACTCTTTTTGACATTTCCGTTTATTGGGGTGTCTTTTATGGTTTAGAATTCCTAATCCGAATGGGGGTATTTTCTATGTAAATTTAGTTACGCACAAACTAGCTTCTTTGACTGTTATACATGAGAAATTTTTCAGTGAATTTAACACATGACAAATGTCATGTGACGTACATTACTAATGAAAAATTGTATATCTCTAATGAACGTCTAACACATCTATTCGTTAATTATTTTTTTCTTCGAAAAAATTAACTTGTGTGTCTCATGAGATGCTTTATTCATTAGATGTATACACCACATAATACTGTTATGTGATGAGTAATATTCACTGAATATTCTCTCGCCCTACACACTCCAAGCTGCAGAACATGAATAGAATCTAACTTCTTTTTGGTCAGGCTATTACGAGAGAGAGAGAGAGAGAGAGAGAGAGAGCGAGAGAGAGATTTGGGGGGCTTGAACCCAGTTCATAAAGGTGTGGAATGAGAATCTAACTTCGGGTTTAAAAGTAATTAGCCCTATTTTTCTTACGAATACTTTTTTTTTGCAAGGTAATGTGAGCTAATCTTATAGCCTTCTAAAGTATTAATAACTAGATAAACAAAGCAAGCAGCCGTATTGGATTATATGAACTATTTATTTGACCATCTCTATTCTTTACTCAAAGCCAAATTCAAACTTAAGTTTGGATTAAACGAAAAAAACTCAAAAACCCTCTCCGATTTTTTGCTCAAATTTTTATCAAAATAAGATAAACTCTTTTCTTGACTCAAATTGAGGGACAACTAAACTTTTTACTCAAAAGTGTTTGAGCCAAAAAAAAGCCCTCTTCTTCTCTATGTGGTCTGCGAACCAGGCTTCCCCCACCAAAACCATCGGCCACTCCTCCCTTCATAACAATCATAAACAAAACCCTAACCCTAACCCTATTAATCTCCCCATCAACCATGGCGTTTGATAGACCCAATTCGACTTCGAACTCGGATACCCAAAAAACACCGACCAAGCCGCGGTGATGCAATTTAGTCTTCTGGGGTTATCAGCATGCTTCGAATTTGTTGATGCTTTAAGTTTTTCATGTTGTCGGCGTCGATGAAAGAATTATATATGAAATTGGGTTTTTCCATTGGAAGAGTTGATATCAAATCAAACTTTTTACTGAAATTTGACTTTGAGTTTTGGTCTACATTAGAGATGTCTTTAGGCCATTGAGATTCATATTGCTTACGAAAATAAGTAGTAGAGTCCCAATGAAAAGTCCAAAAATTATAATCACAACAATATTATTAGATCATATCGCTAACACATCATTATGACAATAAATTATATAAGATTCTGAGATCTCAACAACATTTCTCAAAAAAAAAAAAAAAAAAGTTATATCAACATCTGAAATGATAAGTCCGGAACCTGGGAGTCTTGGGCATCCATTTTGTGGGGTTTTATTACTTACATTGATTCAAATTGGTTAAGGAGCTTCTACAAAACTCAAGTTTGCATGCTCAAATTCCAGAGTCACATATATGCAGTTACATCTGCATAGTGGCCCTAGGAGAAAAATGTAAAATTAGACTTTATTAATATTTATTATAATATTTGCAGCTGAATTCTCCCACTCTTTCTAGGAGTAAGATAATTTTGTAAGGATGTGTATTGAGATTGATACTTTTAAGGGCATTCCAAAGTCCTTCAAAATTAAGATGGGTGAGGTTGCATATGAAATCTTAATTGAAATACCTTGGATGCCTCAAAAATGTTTAACAGGCAAATTGTTTGGTCATTCCAATGTCAGTTGCCCATTAGCTCTTAAACAAGATCGTCCTCAAATTTGGAGAAAAAAAGAAGTCGGGATTAGAGATGAATGGCGCGATGCTCATAAAAAAAAAGAAAAAAAAAAGAAGTTAAGATGGAGGTGTCTCCGGTGGAAGGAACTAGAAACATTAGCGGAGGAGAATCATCCTCAAATCCTTTTAATGTTCTTTCCTCGAGCCTGTAGAGCCTTAGAGTAATTGCCAACTTGAAAAAGATAGAGGAAATGACACTTTCCATGTGGAGGAAAATGACAAGGCTAAAGAGTTGGAAGAAGATCTTGGTAATTCCTTTGATGATGATCTTGAAAGGGATCTCTCATTTAAAGAAAAAACTTCATCAGCTGAATTCAAAGTCTGAAGCTTAAACGATCAAATATCAATACCTTAAGTATAAAGGATATTCAGGAGAGGTTAAAGGCTCCTCCTTAGTATTTAGAATGTGTAGTTAGGTTTATGGACCCGTTCTAGTTTTTGTACCTAGAGATTTTTTTATCTATAGATTAGGTGATGGACAGAGCAAACTTTTCTAAATATTGCTTCGTGTGTGACCTTATTTTTGCATGTTTTGAACTTTATTGTATATCTTAATTTTTTTGGTTTAATAAACTTATTTATCTTCTCGAAAACAATATTTACTATAATAATATAAAAAACCTAAATAATTGTCAATATATTAATTTTTTGCTTTTTGAGATTCAAAAATATTGGTTAAAATCTTGAATTCAAGTTTTGTGCATGAAAATTTAATTAACAAAATTCGAATTNATTGCAAATTGAGGTTTTTTATCTTTGGAGGTACACATTGATACAAAATTTTATATTTTAGGGTACAAGTTAAAATTTTTGATTTTTGAGGGTACAAATTAACATTCGAATGATTTTTTGGGATATAATTTATAATTAACCCTTTATTTTTTTTGTTAACATAATTAGGATTCCAAATTTACTTTACAAAGTATGTGAGAATTATATGAATATTTTTAAATTTTAAAAAGATAAAGTATATNCACTTTGTATGAGCACATAAGGCCATCACTTGCCATGATCCCATTCCACAGCTTGCTTTGCAGCTAGAGCTTCAGCTATGAGTGGGTCTACTTCTGTTATAATCTCAAGTTTACTTCTTGGAACTGATCCATCATGAAGTCTAGCTATTGCTACAGTATATTACCACTCCTACATCAATGTTAACTTTTGTCAAAAAAAAAACTTGGTCACTTGGTCAAAAAATTTAACGATATGTAAAATGACACGAATTGCATATTTTATTAATCAAATCGACACGAATTGATTTATTTTAAGTTTTGGTTGATAAACAAAACATACTTTGTGGACATATGCATGCNAAATGACACGAATTGCATATTTTATTAATCAAATCGACACGAATTGATTTATTTTAAGTTTTGGTTGATAAACAAAACGTACTTTGTGGACATATGCATGCTCTCCTAACTACCCAACGTTCTTTATTTTTTTTATTTATTATTAGGTTCCATAATAAGTGGTTGAACAATTTTATTCGAGCAATGCAAGGTGCACCAAAACTTACACCAAATCAATTGCAGTCGTTGGATCAGTGGGTCACATCACTGATTCAACTACTACAATTAATTTATTTTAAGTTTTGGTGTAAATAACCGGTATTCAAAATTAAAAGTATGACTCCGGGTGACCATACATCAACCTTAGCTCCATCGTAAAATAAATCAATTGCAAGAGTTGGACCAATGATGTGACCCATGATCCAACGATTGCAATTGATTTGATTTGATGTAAGCTTTGGTGCACATTGCGTTATTCAAATAAAATTGTTCAACCTCTTATTATGGAACTTAATAATAAACAAAAAAGTAAAGAACCTTGGGTAGTTAGGAGGGCATTCATATGTCCACAAAGTACCTTTTTTTATAAAAGGATCACCGAACTTTTTTTTCTATTCTCTTTTCTGTCTCACTTTTTTTTCTTGGAGTAGTCGTTCAATTAATTAAATTTCATAAAAGTAAGTGTTTTGAGTTTGGTATATAGAAGATCATTGCTGCTCCTTATCATTCCTGCTCTAACCATCGCCACATGGATATGGTGGAGATTGAAGGAGAACATTGCAATCCACAATTGTGTCACCTCTCATTTCATAACTATGAGTTTCATGTGAGTCAATTTGTTTGAATCCATATGAAGAAAATACTCTTTTTGACATTTCCGTTTATTGGGGTGTCTTTTATGGTTTAGAATTCCTAATCCGAATGGGGGTATTTTCTATGTAAATTTAGTTACGCACAAACTAGCTTCTTTGACTGTTATACATGAGAAATTTTTCAGTGAATTTAACACATGACAAATGTCATGTGACGTACATTACTAATGAAAAATTGTATATCTCTAATGAACGTCTAACACATCTATTCGTTAATTATTTTTTTCTTCGAAAAAATTAACTTGTGTGTCTCATGAGATGCTTTATTCATTAGATGTATACACCACATAATACTGTTATGTGATGAGTAATATTCACTGAATATTCTCTCGCCCTACACACTCCAAGCTGCAGAACATGAATAGAATCTAACTTCTTTTTGGTCAGGCTATTACGAGAGAGAGAGAGAGAGAGAGAGAGAGAGCGAGAGAGAGATTTGGGGGGCTTGAACCCAGTTCATAAAGGTGTGGAATGAGAATCTAACTTCGGGTTTAAAAGTAATTAGCCCTATTTTTCTTACGAATACTTTTTTTTTGCAAGGTAATGTGAGCTAATCTTATAGCCTTCTAAAGTATTAATAACTAGATAAACAAAGCAAGCAGCCGTATTGGATTATATGAACTATTTATTTGACCATCTCTATTCTTTACTCAAAGCCAAATTCAAACTTAAGTTTGGATTAAACGAAAAAAACTCAAAAACCCTCTCCGATTTTTTGCTCAAATTTTTATCAAAATAAGATAAACTCTTTTCTTGACTCAAATTGAGGGACAACTAAACTTTTTACTCAAAAGTGTTTGAGCCAAAAAAAAGCCCTCTTCTTCTCTATGTGGTCTGCGAACCAGGCTTCCCCCACCAAAACCATCGGCCACTCCTCCCTTCATAACAATCATAAACAAAACCCTAACCCTAACCCTATTAATCTCCCCATCAACCATGGCGTTTGATAGACCCAATTCGACTTCGAACTCGGATACCCAAAAAACACCGACCAAGCCGCGGTGATGCAATTTAGTCTTCTGGGGTTATCAGCATGCTTCGAATTTGTTGATGCTTTAAGTTTTTCATGTTGTCGGCGTCGATGAAAGAATTATATATGAAATTGGGTTTTTCCATTGGAAGAGTTGATATCAAATCAAACTTTTTACTGAAATTTGACTTTGAGTTTTGGTCTACATTAGAGATGTCTTTAGGCCATTGAGATTCATATTGCTTACGAAAATAAGTAGTAGAGTCCCAATGAAAAGTCCAAAAATTATAATCACAACAATATTATTAGATCATATCGCTAACACATCATTATGACAATAAATTATATAAGATTCTGAGATCTCAACAACATTTCTCAAAAAAAAAAAAAAAAAAGTTATATCAACATCTGAAATGATAAGTCCGGAACCTGGGAGTCTTGGGCATCCATTTTGTGGGGTTTTATTACTTACATTGATTCAAATTGGTTAAGGAGCTTCTACAAAACTCAAGTTTGCATGCTCAAATTCCAGAGTCACATATATGCAGTTACATCTGCATAGTGGCCCTAGGAGAAAAATGTAAAATTAGACTTTATTAATATTTATTATAATATTTGCAGCTGAATTCTCCCACTCTTTCTAGGAGTAAGATAATTTTGTAAGGATGTGTATTGAGATTGATACTTTTAAGGGCATTCCAAAGTCCTTCAAAATTAAGATGGGTGAGGTTGCATATGAAATCTTAATTGAAATACCTTGGATGCCTCAAAAATGTTTAACAGGCAAATTGTTTGGTCATTCCAATGTCAGTTGCCCATTAGCTCTTAAACAAGATCGTCCTCAAATTTGGAGAAAAAAAGAAGTCGGGATTAGAGATGAATGGCGCGATGCTCATAAAAAAAAAGAAAAAAAAAAGAAGTTAAGATGGAGGTGTCTCCGGTGGAAGGAACTAGAAACATTAGCGGAGGAGAATCATCCTCAAATCCTTTTAATGTTCTTTCCTCGAGCCTGTAGAGCCTTAGAGTAATTGCCAACTTGAAAAAGATAGAGGAAATGACACTTTCCATGTGGAGGAAAATGACAAGGCTAAAGAGTTGGAAGAAGATCTTGGTAATTCCTTTGATGATGATCTTGAAAGGGATCTCTCATTTAAAGAAAAAACTTCATCAGCTGAATTCAAAGTCTGAAGCTTAAACGATCAAATATCAATACCTTAAGTATAAAGGATATTCAGGAGAGGTTAAAGGCTCCTCCTTAGTATTTAGAATGTGTAGTTAGGTTTATGGACCCGTTCTAGTTTTTGTACCTAGAGATTTTTTTATCTATAGATTAGGTGATGGACAGAGCAAACTTTTCTAAATATTGCTTCGTGTGTGACCTTATTTTTGCATGTTTTGAACTTTATTGTATATCTTAATTTTTTTGGTTTAATAAACTTATTTATCTTCTCGAAAACAATATTTACTATAATAATATAAAAAACCTAAATAATTGTCAATATATTAATTTTTTGCTTTTTGAGATTCAAAAATATTGGTTAAAATCTTGAATTCAAGTTTTGTGCATGAAAATTTAATTAACAAAATTCGAATTCTCGATCAAATATAATTAAGCTTGTTATACGTTGAGAATTAAGAGAGAGAGAGAGAATGAAAATTCAGACTGGCTGATAAAATAAAATTTTTCAGAACAATTGTAAAAGTTAAAATTTGTGTGAGTTGAATGGTTCTAGAATATATGAAGCATCATCTAAGTAACCAAAATCATGTTTTAACAATAAAAATTTAGCAAGACAACTACGGTTACAATTAGTTTTATATAAGGAGGTACTTCTCCTCATTCTGTTTTATGATCATTTTGTGCGTTTGAAAAAATAATTAAGATAAATTTTTTTTTGGAAAAGTAAAGTACTCATTCATCCTTGCAAATATACATGAAAATTCTTCTCTAATACAAAACAAAAGATAAAAAAAAAAAAATAAAGTTCAAGGGGATGCTTGTCAATTTATTTGTGAATCAATCCTTCTTAGAATATAACATTGGGTTTCCCAAGCGTATGAAAATTATGCAGTGTAATAACTTGGATAATTTTAAGGTCATTTAATCAGGGAATAATGAAAATTCGAATGATGTGTTTGTGAAGAAAGATAAACATCCTTTCATTCCGTGTAAAATGTGTGAGAGTAATAACTAGTAAAATCAAATGGAAAACAAACAATCTGGTCATCCTTGGAAAATATCTCACCATAATCAAGTTATTCGATTCTCATTAATAACTCATTCAAACTTGTTCGAACTGAAAATATTCATCTAAAGTCATATTTGAACAATATGTAGCTTTGTGGATAGAAAATACTAGCTAGAAAGGTAAATATGTTAATGTATATATAAACTCTAAGCATTACCCATGCTGGAAGATTCGTTGATGAGAAATCAAAGTGGTCACACAACAACGAGTTTTTGAAATTAGTTTTTCCCAACTACAAAGCTTTCTTTCAGTTAGAATCCATTAAAGAATTGATGTTGATTCATTACAGGTGAGAATCCTCCCTCAAATTGCGCCAAAACTTAGCCGGAAGTAAAACCCATCAAATTGAATTACGCGACAAGCAACATGTAAAGCAAAGATAAATGAACAACAAAATTGAAAGGAATAGCTTCAAATAGAAATACTTCAAAATGCTAAGTTCAAATACAAGAACAGTATTCAACAACAAAGTTTTGAAATAGAAATAGAAAATACACTCGTAACTCGGTAAAACTCTCACAACATAAAACTAAAACTAAAAATTAAAAACTAAAACTAAGAGCTCCCCCGTAAAGTATATAAGAGTGTGTATATATAGTGGCATCTTCCTTCTCCTCATTGGCCAAGTTGTGAGGTGTAGGTGGTGGATCCAGAGAAGTTTCGTCCGCCCGAGTTCAATGGAAAGCTCCCATGATGTGTTGGAGGTGCCAACATCCAATGAAAATGAAGTTCCTAGGTAATTGTAGCCTCCCTCAAGATGTGCAAGTGGATGGAGAATACTTCACAACGAAGGAATTAGAGCTCGGGACTTGTGTGACGTAGTCGACTTATGTTCAACCGGTTGAAGTCTTTGATGAACCAGTTGAAGAACTAATAGTATCTTGCTCGTGTTTGATAAATCTCAGATGAATTGGTTGAACATTGGTGTTCAATCGGTTGAAGAGCTTGCAGCATTTTGAACTAAGCTCTAATGAACAGGTTGAACCTGTTGGTCAACAAGATGAACCTTTTTGTGCAACCCGATCAATAGATTGAACAAGATGAACCGGTTGAAGTGGTTTTTTTTGATTTTTTCCTCTTTTCTCCTCTAGTTCAACTCTTCTTTATTCCAATGCTTACCCATGACATTCCATCAGTTCCAAAACATTTCTTCTTCTCCCTTTTGCACCTACAAACACATATAAACCCATTTAATCAAAATTCCAACATAATCAATAAAGATAAACATCCAACAAATGCACAATGTTGAATGATTAAATCATGAAATACGCAATATTTTGTGTTGAACAAGTGGGCTTAAACTGCTAATAGTTTTGTGGGATAATAGAACTTAAGGCAGTTTAGGGCATTCATGATGGAGCATTTGCAAACCAAGCACTAGAAATTGAGTTATTTTAATGTTATAGGAATGCAATATTTTGAGAGGACTGCTTGAATTTAGTAGTGAGAAGCTTGCTACATATCACATTAAGGATGGACTTCAAAATGGTGGCTTCATCCTTGAATTCATTTTTGAAGACTCTAGCACAGGGCGTGCCCTAGGCCTAGGCCACTTAGTTGGCCGCCTAGGGCCCCTAATTTTTGCGGCCTTCTATTAAGAGTTTTAGTTATGAGTTCATGTATTTTGGATGAGCAGATTTGAAAAGGCCCAAAGTTTATTAATAGGTCCATTAACACTTCAACAATTTTCATAGAAAATTGCTCCACTTATTAGTTATAGTAGACTGCTAGGCTTTTGAAACAAGTAAGGTAGACGACTAGATGTCTCTCTCTCTCTCTCTCTCATTTGTGAAGCAATTAAGCAAATATCCCTACATCACTCTGCCTCTCTCGCACAAATTTATCAACTGCTATCATTACGGAATTCACTCACAAACCACTGTGTTTCTTTAATGCCACTCCCTCATGCCCTCTCTCTCTGTCTCATTATGTGAAATGTGAAGTCTGAATTTGAACAAAGAAAGAACATCAAAGCTCTCTATTCTCTAATCTCTTGTAGTTTAAAAACCTATCAATTAATTGAGAGTGATCAAGATTCAAGGGTCAAAAGTTTTTGGGCTTAATCTACTATAATAAACTGGTTTGTTCAATTGCTCTCTCATTTTTTATTAGAAATTTTATAAAAAAATTTAGAAGGTTGGTGTGCTTAGAATTTTTAATACGTTGATTTCATATTTTTGATTTAGAATGTCTCCTTTTTTGACAGAACCTTATATGCTTGAATTTTGATAGTCGATTGTTGAAACCCTAACTTATATAAAACGATTATATTTTTTTTTGAAATGCATATATAGATTTTAGAATATTGTTAGCAATATCGATAAAAAATGTTTCAACAGAGAGAATTTTTTCAAAACTTAAATTATTAAAATCTTATATCTGAACAACTATGTCACAAGAAAGATTTAATGGATTAACTATATTTTTTATTGAAAAATATCTATTAACAAAACTTGAATATAAAAATTTAATCAATATTTTTTCTTCTCAAAAGACTAGAAAAATAGCTTAAATGAATATATTTTAATAATTGTTGCCTATTAATTTGGCCCTGCTTCATATTCTAGCCTAGGGCCTCTAGATTTGTTGGCTGCCCCTGCTCTAGCATTTCTTTCTCTCCATAGGGTATAAACAGAGTTAGAAAGGTTTAGGTCCTATTTGGTTTGCGTCTCAAAAAACAGTATTCAAAATCTATTTTTGCAAAGAGTTTTAGAAACCTAGTTTTTAATGTTTTTTGTGTTACAGAACTTGTTTGGTTATATGATTCCAAAAATAAGTCTGTGGAATAAAAAATATTAAAATTTGTTTGAATAGTAATATAAAAAATAATAAAAACAGAAATGTGGTGGTAATGGTGTGGTGGAAGGATGGTGAAAGTGTGATAGTGGGTGGTTGTGGGACTGTGGACGTCGTGGTGGTGGTGGTGGTGGTGGTGATGATGGTGTTGGAAGTGTGGATGTGATGATGGTGGTGTGGTGGACGTGGTGTTGGTATTTGTGGTGGTGTGGTGGTAGTGGTGGGAGTGTGGTAGTGGTGATGGTAATGTTGGTGGATTGGTGGTGGTGTTGGCGACGACGGTAGTGGTGTGGTGGTGGTGGGATTGTTGTGCAGGGTCTGCCCTACAATATAAAAATAAAAGCCTGGCCTTTAGGCCCCATATATGAAAAAGGTCCCAATTTTAAATATCAATAATGTTTGAAGAGTAAATTAAAGGAAAAATTGTGAAAAGGTACACCATTTCATACTTATTTGTGTAAAAGCACCTGAATATAAAATATATGTGTATAAGTACCTTTATGTGTAAATGTTTAGTAAAGATGTTGTTAGAGTATGTGTGGCTCATATTTGCTGTGTACACAATGACAAAGAGGTAGATGCTGGAGCGGAGCCCGTGACGGCATCTGCCTTGCGGGATTGATATATTTTATGTATGGGGGGGCGCTGATTAGTTGGGGGTGCGGGGGCAATGCCCCCACAGTACGTTACAGGGGTATTTTGTAAATTCGTCCGTATTAGAGTTATATAAATACTTAAGATGTAACCCTACTTTGAATAATGAAAAAGAACGGTCACTCGCTCCTGTGGATGTAGGCACATTTGCCGAACCACGTAAATCTCTGTGTTATTTTCTCTTGCTTTCTTAATTATTTGATTCCTTATTATTTACCATAATTACTGCACGATCACAACAGAGGTACACTTTTGCTGAATTGTAATTTTTTCTCTTACTAAATTGTCCTTTTCCTTGATTAATGAGAGATAAATATGACAGTTATATAGGGATTCAGTTCCCTAATTTTATGATATATCTTTTTTGAACTTTAAATTACCTGTTCATCTATAATCGAACAACTATTTATTAAAACATTCATTCCATATTTATTCCTCTATTATTCGAATTGAAAATATCTGTCAATGACACTTTCCCGCCAATCAATGTCATCACACTATAAACCAAAATGTCATAGTGATGCCTTCTAATGACAATTGTACCAGCAATGACACACTGTTACCATCCAAAATTCATACTGTTACCATCCAAAATTCACATTGTTACCATCCAAAAAGTCACACTACATTTATATAATTTTTTTTTATTTTTATAAATCGTAATGAGGAATATATGTTTTCACCTTATATAATACTATTGATTGTTACAAGTGTTTTTTTTTCATGAATATTTTAAATTTAAATTTAGTACAATGGTACATGTCACATTGACACAGTGATACATAACAATGTTACAATGCTACAAGTCAGTGTCACACTGTTACAAACTAATGTCACATTGATACAAGCCAATGTCACACTAGAAGGGGTGTCAGTGATATTTTTGATAATAAAGTGAATGTCCTTAAAGATATAGTAAACTAGAAGGGGTGTGGTTGAAATTATTTCAAAAAATCATTACACAGCTTGAACGCTGCCTCCATGGTCTGCAGGCTTTAAAGAAGATGAATCCTCTTAGAACCCTTCTTTTTCATGTACAAATTCATGGTGGTTTCTACAATCCATGACCCTCCTTTGCGGTCCACCTCAATATCAAGAATGTTTGGAACCTTGTGCTTCAAGTTCTTAGAGAGTTTTGCGATCTCGATGAGTCCTCTTGATCGGAAATAAAAGAAGTTAGACTCCGTCGATACTTTGATCGAGAATTGGTTTTTCAATAAGAGAAAATTGTCTGGATCCATTGGAATTAGGACGTTTTGAAAAAAATGGAGGTTTTAGGGAAATTTTCTTATCAATCTTGAAATAATGGAGGTTTCGACGATATTGAAGGAGTTTTATGGGTAACAGTTGATATCCCTGGTGGAGGTAAAAAATATAGGAATCGGTTCCCATTTTACTGATGGGGGTATTTTAGAGATTTGTTAGGAATTATGTACTTTTTGACATATATTTTTAAAAGAGTTACTTTTTGCTCTATATTTTCTAAAAAGGGCACCAGCCCCTTTAAAACTCAAAATTAAAAATTTGGTCCCAAAAGTCCAAAATACCTCACACAATCACATTTATTAAAAGACAAAAAAAGATTAACAAATAAAAAGTGCTGACAAAATTCATCTTTTTTTCCAATCGAAATAAGTATAATAAGTATCTCTCTTTAGTAAAAAAAAAATCAAACCAAGCATATTTCTACTTCTCTTAAACTTGCTTTTTTTTTTTTTCTCATTTGAATGCAAAACACTAATTAAACCATTCATTCTCATTAAATGTTTTTTTGATAAAGTTCTTCTTCGTAACAAATACAATATAACAAAATTTAGGTGAAAGTTGCATAGATAAATAAGTAAAATAATCCAAAAGAAAGATAACAATGAATTTATTTATAATAAAGTCAAACATCTAATACCACAATTTTGATAAAGAACATATAAAAGAAATAAAAAGAACATAAAAATATTAATGAAGAAATTAATTTTATTCTTATAAATATTTATGATCAAAAGTCATATTATTAATCAAAAAAATATATTAACAAATTTGAATAAAAAAATAATTAGCAATTTTGAGTCTCATCAAAAAATAAAAATAATATATTTTAAATTGAAAAATTAAATTATTATTAAGAAAATAAAAAAATCTCATTGTCCGTCATTACTTTAGGCCCCAAATGTTGTTGAGTCACCCTTGGTGTTGTAGTGATGGTGGTGAATGTATGATGTTGATGTTTTCTAAATTCTAGAAAGGTTGTTTCCAAAAATAGAAGGTTGATCCTTCGTACCAACCTTCCCTTGTTTCACGGGGTAACACTTCGTTTTTCTTTCGAAGTTACCTGTGAAGGCGTTGCCACTGTAACCAGTTATACACAATCTCAAGAACAAGGATATAAACTCACACACACAAGGCACACACGAATTTACTGAGACAACACTCTCAAATCTTATATATTGAACTCAATACAATTTACAAGGAACTCAGCAAGAACACCCTCCCTCTACCAGAAAGCCCAAGCACCCCTATTTATACAAGGAGTATGACAGATGACACCCTCATCTGTCAAAGGGTAATTACCCATATTCTGCTATTCTATAGCAAATTTGGTCAGCAGGTTTGATCTCAATGCGACACCTGACAGGTAGTTCCACCCATTCAGTAACTGATGTGGAATTGCCCCTTATCATCATAAATCTGGACCAGATTAAGGCTAGGGACGCCCAAAACTGCTTCCCAAAGACTAAGCCTTGTTCAGCAACTGCCTTGACTAAGTTTTAGCATCTGCAACTACCCAACATCCTTCTGGTCACATGCATTGAGCAGCCATGTGCCAGTCATGTGCCCACATTCAGTAGCTAGCCTTACCCCATGAACCAATGTGCATGTTGGGTTCAGTCCATGCCATGCATATCAAAGCTATGCACCCACATCTCCTCAATTGAGCCCACCACGTGCTGCCATGCTCAGCCGGGTGGTCTCATATTATCACAGTCCGTACCAATCTGTCGAATCGCTTAGTTGCATCACCTTGATCCAATCTCATGGTGTGCCTTGGTGCAAGGTGCCACCAAGACCGCCATTATGCACCCAAGACAGTTAGGGTGTGACAAGTCACGCCCACCTAAACTATCCAATGACCTCGTTTGAATAGAGTCGTGGTACTGCTTGATGAGATCCTCGAACTGCCACAATGTCGTCTCTTTCTCGCAAGTGGCTTCCTCTGGAGCTTTCCCTTTCCACTTGACTAGGTAATGAGTTTTTTTGTTTTTCTTACTTATTCCCTCAGTCTTGTGGTCAAGGATAATTTCAGTTATCTGTGTGAACTGCTTCCTAATTGTTGGAGGAGCCCGACGCTGAATATATCTGCTAGGGTCCTCTGGGTCCTCAACGTATGGCTTCAAGAAGACAACATGGAAAACTAGATAAAGCTTGAGACGACTGGGAAGATCTAGCCTGTACGTCAACCTGCCAATTCTTCTTGTGATAACGAAAGGACCGTTATAGCGTGGGATCAGTCCCTTATGTGCAGACTTCTGAGTGATCTTCTTCCAGATTGGTGGGGTCAGTTTCAACATCACTTTTTCACCTACTTTGAACTCTACTGCCCTTATTTTCTCATCTGCCCACTTCTTCATCCTCTTTACCACCTTGTCAAACAGTCATTTGCCTCTTCGGTTCTCTTCTGATTGGCCCGAGCGAAGCGATATGCTGCAGGACATCTCACTTGAGACTTTTACTTTGCAACTTCATGTGGTGTAAGAGGTTGTTGGTCAGTTGCTAACTCAAATGGGTTCATCCCAGTGGAAGAGCTTTGCTGTAAATTGTAGCTGAATTGGGCGACATCAAGTAAATTTACCCAATTCTCCTGGTTTGCTGTGACATAGTCTCTGAGATATTCCTCCAACATTGCATTTACCCGCTCAGTCTAACCATCTGTTTACGGATGATTGTTGGTGGAAAAATTGAGCTGTGTGCCCAACAACTAGAACAAGGCCGTCCAGAACCGGCTAGTAAAGTGTGTATCTCTGTCGCTGACTATATCGAGCTGAAGGCCCCATAGTTTCACTATATACTTGAGGAACAGATGAGCGATAACTTCAGCAGAGCGTACTTTTAGAGCAGCAATGAAGGTGGCATACTTCAAAAATTTGTCTATAACCACAAAANTCAAAATCTATTTTTGCAAAGAGTTTTAGAAACCTAGTTTTTAATGTTTTTTGTGTTACAGAACTTGTTTGGTTATATGATTCCAAAAATAAGTCTGTGGAATAAAAAATATTAAAATTTGTTTGAATAGTAATATAAAAAATAATAAAAACAGAAATGTGGTGGTAATGGTGTGGTGGAAGGATGGTGAAAGTGTGATAGTGGGTGGTTGTGGGACTGTGGACGTCGTGGTGGTGGTGGTGGTGGTGGTGATGATGGTGTTGGAAGTGTGGATGTGATGATGGTGGTGTGGTGGACGTGGTGTTGGTATTTGTGGTGGTGTGGTGGTAGTGGTGGGAGTGTGGTAGTGGTGATGGTAATGTTGGTGGATTGGTGGTGGTGTTGGCGACGACGGTAGTGGTGTGGTGGTGGTGGGATTGTTGTGCAGGGTCTGCCCTACAATATAAAAATAAAAGCCTGGCCTTTAGGCCCCATATATGAAAAAGGTCCCAATTTTAAATATCAATAATGTTTGAAGAGTAAATTAAAGGAAAAATTGTGAAAAGGTACACCATTTCATACTTATTTGTGTAAAAGCACCTGAATATAAAATATATGTGTATAAGTACCTTTATGTGTAAATGTTTAGTAAAGATGTTGTTAGAGTATGTGTGGCTCATATTTGCTGTGTACACAATGACAAAGAGGTAGATGCTGGAGCGGAGCCCGTGACGGCATCTGCCTTGCGGGATTGATATATTTTATGTATGGGGGGGCGCTGATTAGTTGGGGGTGCGGGGGCAATGCCCCCACAGTACGTTACAGGGGTATTTTGTAAATTCGTCCGTATTAGAGTTATATAAATACTTAAGATGTAACCCTACTTTGAATAATGAAAAAGAACGGTCACTCGCTCCTGTGGATGTAGGCACATTTGCCGAACCACGTAAATCTCTGTGTTATTTTCTCTTGCTTTCTTAATTATTTGATTCCTTATTATTTACCATAATTACTGCACGATCACAACAGAGGTACACTTTTGCTGAATTGTAATTTTTTCTCTTACTAAATTGTCCTTTTCCTTGATTAATGAGAGATAAATATGACAGTTATATAGGGATTCAGTTCCCTAATTTTATGATATATCTTTTTTGAACTTTAAATTACCTGTTCATCTATAATCGAACAACTATTTATTAAAACATTCATTCCATATTTATTCCTCTATTATTCGAATTGAAAATATCTGTCAATGACACTTTCCCGCCAATCAATGTCATCACACTATAAACCAAAATGTCATAGTGATGCCTTCTAATGACAATTGTACCAGCAATGACACACTGTTACCATCCAAAATTCATACTGTTACCATCCAAAATTCACATTGTTACCATCCAAAAAGTCACACTACATTTATATAATTTTTTTTTATTTTTATAAATCGTAATGAGGAATATATGTTTTCACCTTATATAATACTATTGATTGTTACAAGTGTTTTTTTTTCATGAATATTTTAAATTTAAATTTAGTACAATGGTACATGTCACATTGACACAGTGATACATAACAATGTTACAATGCTACAAGTCAGTGTCACACTGTTACAAACTAATGTCACATTGATACAAGCCAATGTCACACTAGAAGGGGTGTCAGTGATATTTTTGATAATAAAGTGAATGTCCTTAAAGATATAGTAAACTAGAAGGGGTGTGGTTGAAATTATTTCAAAAAATCATTACACAGCTTGAACGCTGCCTCCATGGTCTGCAAGCTTTAAAGAAGATGAATCCTCTTAGAACCCTTCTTTTTCATGTACAAATTCATGGTGGTTTCTACAATCCATGACCCTCCTTTGCGGTCCACCTCAATATCAAGAATGTTTGGAACCTTGTGCTTCAAGTTCTTAGAGAGTTTTGCGATCTCGATGAGTCCTCTTGATCGGAAATAAAAGAAGTTAGACTCCGTCGATACTTTGATCGAGAATTGGTTTTTCAATAAGAGAAAATTGTCTGGATCCATTGGAATTAGGACGTTTTGAAAAAAATGGAGGTTTTAGGGAAATTTTCTTATCAATCTTGAAATAATGGAGGTTTCGACGATATTGAAGGAGTTTTATGGGTAACAGTTGATATCCCTGGTGGAGGTAAAAAATATAGGAATCGGTTCCCATTTTACTGATGGGGGTATTTTAGAGATTTGTTAGGAATTATGTACTTTTTGACATATATTTTTAAAAGAGTTACTTTTTGCTCTATATTTTCTAAAAAGGGCACCAGCCCCTTTAAAACTCAAAATTAAAAATTTGGTCCCAAAAGTCCAAAATACCTCACACAATCACATTTATTAAAAGACAAAAAAAGATTAACAAATAAAAAGTGCTGACAAAATTCATCTTTTTTTCCAATCGAAATAAGTATAATAAGTATCTCTCTTTAGTAAAAAAAAAATCAAACCAAGCATATTTCTACTTCTCTTAAACTTGCTTTTTTTTTTTTTCTCATTTGAATGCAAAACACTAATTAAACCATTCATTCTCATTAAATGTTTTTTTGATAAAGTTCTTCTTCGTAACAAATACAATATAACAAAATTTAGGTGAAAGTTGCATAGATAAATAAGTAAAATAATCCAAAAGAAAGATAACAATGAATTTATTTATAATAAAGTCAAACATCTAATACCACAATTTTGATAAAGAACATATAAAAGAAATAAAAAGAACATAAAAATATTAATGAAGAAATTAATTTTATTCTTATAAATATTTATGATCAAAAGTCATATTATTAATCAAAAAAATATATTAACAAAATTTGAATAAAAAAATAATTAGCAATTTTGAGTCTCATCAAAAAATAAAAATAATATATTTTAAATTGAAAAATTAAATTATTATTAAGAAAATAAAAAAATCTCATTGTCCGTCATTACTTTAGGCCCCAAATGTTGTTGAGTCACCCTTGGTGTTGTAGTGATGGTGGTGAATGTATGATGTTGATGTTTTCTAAATTCTAGAAAGGTTGTTTCCAAAAATAGAAGGTTGATCCTTCGTACCAACCTTCCCTTGTTTCACGGGGTAACACTTCGTTTTTCTTTCGAAGTTACCTGTGAAGGCGTTGCCACTGTAACCAGTTATACACAATCTCAAGAACAAGGATATAAACTCACACACACAAGGCACACACGAATTTACTGAGACAACACTCTCAAATCTTATATATTGAACTCAATACAATTTACAAGGAACTCAGCAAGAACACCCTCCCTCTACTAGAAAGCCCAAGCACCCCTATTTATACAAGGAGTATGACATATGACACCCTCATCTGTCAAAGGGTAATTACCCATATTCTGCTATTCTATAGCAAATTTGGTCAGCAGGTTTGATCTCAATGCGACACCTGACAGGTAGTTCCACCCATTCAGTAACTGATGTGGAATTGCCCCTTATCATCATAAATCTGGACCAGATTAAGGCTAGGGACGCCCAAAACTGCTTCCCAAAGACTAAGCCTTGTTCAGCAACTGCCTTGACTAAGTTTTAGCATCTGCAACTACCCAACATCCTTCTGGTCACATGCATTGAGCAGCCATGTGCCAGTCATGTGCCCACATTCAGTAGCTAGCCTTACCCCATGAACCAATGTGCATGTTGGGTTCAGTCCATGCCATGCATATCAAAGCTATGCACCCACATCTCCTCAATTGAGCCCACCACGTGCTGCCATGCTCAGCCGGGTGGTCTCATATTATCACAGTCCGTACCAATCTGTCGAATCGCTTAGTTGCATCACCTTGATCCAATCTCATGGTGTGCCTTGGTGCAAGGTGCCACCAAGACCGCCATTATGCACCCAAGACAGTTAGGGTGTGACAAGTCACGCCCACCTAAACTATCCAATGACCTCGTTTGAATAGAGTCGTGGTACTGCTTGATGAGATCCTCGAACTGCCACAATGTCGTCTCTTTCTCGCAAGTGGCTTCCTCTGGAGCTTTCCCTTTCCACTTGACTAGGTAATGAGTTTTTTTGTTTTTCTTACTTATTCCCTCAGTCTTGTGGTCAAGGATAATTTCAGTTATCTGTGTGAACTGCTTCCTAATTGTTGGAGGAGCCCGACGCTGAATATATCTGCTAGGGTCCTCTGGGTCCTCAACGTATGGCTTCAAGAAGACAACATGGAAAACTAGATAAAGCTTGAGACGACTGGGAAGATCTAGCCTGTACGTCAACCTGCCAATTCTTCTTGTGATAACGAAAGGACCGTTATAGCGTGGGATCAGTCCCTTATGTGCAGACTTCTGAGTGATCTTCTTCCAGATTGGTGGGGTCAGTTTCAACATCACTTTTTCACCTACTTTGAACTCTACTGCCCTTATTTTCTCATCTGCCCACTTCTTCATCCTCTTTACCACCTTGTCAAACAGTCATTTGCCTCTTCGGTTCTCTTCTGATTGGCCCGAGCGAAGCGATATGCTGTAGGACATCTCACTTGAGACTTTTACTTTGCAACTTCATGTGGTGTAAGAGGTTGTTGGTCAGTTGCTAACTCAAATGGGTTCATCCCAGTGGAAGAGCTTTGCTGTAAATTGTAGCTGAATTGGGCGACATCAAGTAAATTTACCCAATTCTCCTGGTTTGCTGTGACATAGTCTCTGAGATATTCCTCCAACATTGCATTTACCCGCTCAGTCTAACCATCTGTTTACGGATGATTGTTGGTGGAAAAATTGAGCTGTGTGCCCAACAACTAGAACAAGGCCGTCCAGAACCGGCTAGTAAAGTGTGTATCTCTGTCGCTGACTATATCGAGCTGAAGGCCCCATAGTTTCACTATATACTTGAGGAACAGATGAGCGATAACTTCAGCAGAGCGTACTTTTAGAGCAGCAATGAAGGTGGCATACTTCAAAAATTTGTCTATAACCACAAAATTGAAGTAAAGTCATTCACCTTGGGCAAACCATTGATGAAATCCATGGAAACACTCTCCCAAGGTCTGCTTGGAATAGGGAGAGGATCCAAAGTACCCACTATCTTCCTCCTTTCTATTTTGTCCTGCTGGCACACCAGACAAGTGCGCACATAAAGCTTAACATAAACTTCCATGTGAGGCCAATAATAACTTTCTGCAAGTAAGACAAGGGTCCATTCTTGCCCCCGAATGCCCTGACCACCGAGTATCATGAGTTTCTTTCAGCAATATTTGTTGAAGTCCACCTGACTTCGGAACATAGGGCCTCCTTCATTTGGCGTAGAGTACACCATTCTCTACCCAAAATCATCGAGTCACCCCTTCTTGAACCTGCTTCAGCAGCAAGCTAATCACGGGATCATCCTTTGTCTGATCCTAAATTCTCTATAGCATGTCTCCAGTAATTTGACTAAGTGCAGCCATCGCTCTATCAGTAACTAGGGTCCGACTAAGAGCATCAGCAACTTGATTTGTACTGTCATGCTTGTATTGCAACGTGAAATGAAACTGAGCAAGAAAGTCCTGCCATCTTACTTGTTTTGGTGTCAGTTTTTTCATGGAATTGAAGTAGCTGGTAGCCACATTGTTTGTCAGCACAAGGAAATGCTTCCCCAGCAGGTAATGCCTCCATGCATTGATACAATGAATGATTGTTGTCATCTCCTTCTCGTGTACTGAATACCGTCTCTCGATATCATTCAGCTTTCTACTTTCAAACGCCACAGGATGCTCATTTTGCACCAGCACCCTTTCAAGAGCAAAGTCTAATGCATATGTATGGACTTCAAAAGGCAAATCAAAGTTAGGCAACCTCAAAATTGAGCTGAGTGTCACCACCTCCTTCAATCGATCGAATGCCTCCTAGCATTCGTAGGACCAGTTCCATGTTCTATCCTTCCTTAGAAGATCAGTCAACACAACAACCTTCTTTGAATAACTCTTTAGGAACTTTCCGATAGTAATTCACCAAATCGAGGAAAGACCTCAATTTTGTAATCTTAGTAGGGACAGACCAATCAGCAATGACTTCAACTTTCTTTGGGTCCATCTTCACTACGCCCACAAAAATAATGTGCCCGAGGAATGAGATTTTCTTTTGGACAAACTCACATTTTTCCGATTTCAAGTATAGCTGTGTTTTCCTCAACTTTGTCAAAGCTAACATGAGATGCTCAACATGCTCCTCAAGAGTCTGGTTATAGACAACTATATCATCCAGATAAATAACCATAAAGTGGTCTAAGTATTCCCGAAATACATTGGTCATCAATTTACAGAATGTGGCAGGGGCATTGGTTAAACTGAAAGGCATAACTAAAAACTCATATGAACTGTACCTTGTCACACAGGCAATTTTCGCCTCATCTCCTTTCGCAATTCTGACTTGATGATATCCTAGCCGCAAGTCTATCTTAGTGAAAAAGACTATTTCTCCCAATCGATCAAACAATTCATCAACAAGTGGGACTAAATAGTTATTCTTGACAATAACCTTGTTAAGGGCCCTGTAATCTACACAAAGCTGTAAGGATCCATCATTCTTTTCCTGAAACAGTACAGGGGTTCCATAAAGGGCTTTGGAAGGTCTAATAAACCCGATGTCCAACAGACCACCAAGGTGTCTCCTCAGTTCCACCAACTCTGATGAAGACATTCGATAAGGAGCATGGGTAGGGATTTTTGCCCCTGGAATCAACTCGATAGCATGGTCAATCTCCCGCCTTGGTGGTAATCTTGCTGGCAATTCTTTGGGTGTCACATCCTTGAACTTAACCAACAATTGTTGCACTGGTTCCGGGACTTGTAATATTTTGGACTCCTCTTCCTCAAACAAAACAGCCAGGTACGTTGCTTATCCTTTCCGCAAGCCATCTTTTACTTGCAAGGCAAACAACATTTCCCCCGAAGCCTTGGCCTTGGTGAGGGGGACAAAACAAGGACTAGGCATGTCTATCACGAACATC
Source organism: Ilex paraguariensis (assembly GCA_963454935.2). Taxonomy (NCBI): domain Eukaryota; kingdom Viridiplantae; phylum Streptophyta; class Magnoliopsida; order Aquifoliales; family Aquifoliaceae; genus Ilex; species Ilex paraguariensis. The sequence continues at coordinate 748,005 of CAUOFW020001392.1, forward strand.
TCATGCAAATGAGACATCACTGACACCTTTGCCTTTGTAAGAAATTTCAGTCCAAGAATTACCTGGAAATCTTCGAGAGGGACCGCTATAAAGTCGCATGGTCCTTGCCAATCACCAACTCTTAAAGGGACTTCTCTAGCAACACCGCCTATTGGTTTTGCCTCTGAATTAATGGCCTTAATTTGGCTAGAGTCTTTCACCAAAGCCAGACCAAGTCGTTGCACCTCATGGTCAGAAACAAAATTATGGGTTACACCTGTATCAACCATTGTCTGGACAGCCACATTGTTCAAGCAAATCTACACAAACATTAACCTCCTCTTTGCGAATTGCATTAAGGAGTTGTAATGGGTTGACTCTTGTTGGTTCGTAAGAACAGTCAGTACCCTCAGCCATGAGGGCACTGAGCTTTTATTTCTTATGGCAATTTCTGGCACGATGAGGGCCATTACAGATAAAACAGCTTGAGTCAGCACCTCCCTTTGATGAAGAGGGCTTGTCAGTCTATTTTTCTGCGCTGCCAGACTTCTTCGCCTTTTTCTTGTTCTTGTCCTTCTTAGAAAACTTGGCTTTCCTTTTAGATTCCTTATCTGAAGGATTTGCTTGCATTTTGTAGTCAACCAACGCATTTGCTGCAGACATAGCAGCGGGTAAGTCCTTCACCCTTTGCCGACAAAGTTCAGCCTGCGCCCAAGTCTAAAGGCCAACACATGAAATTGAATAACTTATCTTCCTCTAACATGTTTTTGATATCAAGCATCAGAGACGAAAATTGCTTCACATACTCCCTCACAGTGCTTATTTGTCAAAGTTTTCTCAATGCATCACGGGCTTGCTAAGCCGTGTTACTTGGAAGGAATTGCTCATTTATTTCAGTGGACAGAACATCCCAAGTAGTAATTGGAGGACGAGACTTGTCCTCAAATCATGTTCGCCACCATAATTTAGCATCACCAGACATACACATGCTAGTGAGATCTATCTTTTCAGCATCTGGTGTCCGGACTACTTCAAAGTAGTGCCTCATATCCCACAAAAAGTTCTCAAGTTCTTTAGCGTTACAACTGCTTGTGAAAGGCTTAGGGTCAGACACCTTTGCTTTCTGAGTGCTTTCACTACCAAAAGCCAAAAAAACATTTTACAGTGCCTTTTTAAGCACTGAAATGTCTATCTCTAGGAAATTCAATTTTGACCCCATATCACCGGTTCATGTGGAGATCATAGCCAGCACGTCAACGACTTCGTTTTTCACTTGACTGAAGTGATCAGATTTAGTCTTTTGAAGCTGTTCTTGTGCCATACGAATCGCCTCAAACCGTTAGTATAATAACTCAAGTTGCATATAAAGGGCCACAACATCACCGGACTGTGGAGGACCAACCAACTCCTCCAAACGTGCCACCATTTCCCTCAGATCTGCATTTGTTCCCCAGCTATAGTTGATCTTTTTGCCAAAAATCACGCTTTGATACCAAACTGTCACGAGATAACACTTCGTTTTTCTTTCGAGACTACCTGTGAAAGTGTTGCCACTGCAACCAGCCACACATAATCTTAAGAACAAGGATAGAAACTTACACACACAAAGTACACACGAATTTATTGGGACAACACTCTCAAACCTTATATATTAAACTCAATACAATTTACAAGGAACTCAGCAAGAACACTCTCCCTCTACTAGAATGCCCAAGCACCCCTAATTATATAAGGAGTATGGCAAATGACACCCCCCATCTGCCAAAGGGTAGTTATCCACATTCTGCTATTCCATAGCAAATTTGGTTAGCAGGCTTGATCTCAATGCTACACCTGGCAGGCAATTCCACCCATTCAGTAACTAATGTGGAACTGCCCCTTATCATCATGCATCTGGACTAGATTACGGCTAGGGATGCCCAGAATTGCTTCCCAAAGACTAAGCCTTGTTCAGCAACTGCCTTGACTATGTCTCAGCGTATTCAATTGCCCAACATCCTGCTGGTCACATGCATTAAGCAGCTATGTGCCAGTCATGTGCCCACATTCAGTAGTCAGCCTTATCTCACCAACCAATGTGCATGCTGGGTTCAGCCCATGTCATGCATTTCGAAGCTATACACCCACATTGCCTCAATTGAGCCCACCACGTGCTGCCATGCTCAGCTAGGTGGTCTCATTTGCCACAGTCCACACCAATCTTTCGAACCGCTTAACCGCATAACCTTGATCCAATCTTATGGCATGCCTTGGTGCAAGGTGCCACCAAGACCGTCATTATGCACCCAAGTCAGTTAGGGTATGACACCTTGCATAGCCATCCATATAAGAAATGACATTCTAGGGATGGATTGAGGGTACCAAACAAGCCTATGCCAAGAAACCTTAAGTCCAGAGGTGTACGATAACTTCCAAGCTGAGTGAGCTGAATAATGACCTTGCGGATCGGGGATCCATTTGACCTTGTCTTCTTGTTGAGGGTTGGGGAGGTAAAGATGGCGTAGAATTGTGAATATGTAGGAGCTCTAGAATGACTGATGAAGGCCATGCCCAACTGGGGCCATTTACAATGGATTCTACCTTATATTGGCTGGTAGATTTGTAAGTTCAATGATTCTATTCTAAATTAAAAGTAATATTTAATATAAAAACTATAAAGTTATAATTTATTACTATTAGTCAATAAAAAATAAGTTAGACAGTTAATTTTGAAAATAAAATAGCTAGAATATTTTATTAGGTGCTAACGCATTTTTTTTTCTAGTTTACAATAAACATTGGGTAAGATAAAAAAAAATAAAAAATAAAGTTGAACTTTAGGATCCTAATTTTTTTTATTAGAAATTCTAAAATTTTTACAATAGTACTTGTACTCAATTTTGAGACCAAATCTCAAAATATATTTTAGTTATGAATAATACTACATGAATTTAAAAATTAGACTTGATAATTCAATTATTGATTTCACTGTGGGTTCCAGCATTTATTGGAACCCACTACCTGTTCAACGGTTGAGATTATCAAGTCTAATTTTTAAGTTTAATTTTTTAAGTCTATGTAGCATTACTCGTTAGTTATTTGATTACTAGTGGATTTCATTCAATGATAGTCCTCACTTCTAATTCAACGGTCAAAATATATTAACTTCTCAAATTAAATTCAAAAATTAAGTTTAATAACATTGCACATAATTTTATTTTGGGTCCAAAAATTTTTTCTCGGCCTAAGCAATGGCCCGACAATCGTGACTTCATGAACTCAGTCAGTATTTTGTACTCTTCTTCATGTGACCCCATTAAAGCCTACTCTTGCTTTTGCAACTGAAAAAGACTAAAAACAATAGTAAATGGGATAAACAAAAGATAGATCTATATATTCACACACACACACTGAAATTTGTTAATGTTTTTGCTTGAAGATTGATTTTGATTTTTGATTTTGGCAGGTATGGCTTGTGATTGGGAGGATTGGGTCCAAGCTTAGATGAGGGTGTGTGTTCGATTTGGTTCCTACACCTCCAAATGTCAAATGTGAAATCTAAATGGATTGTTTATATATATATATAAAATAAAGTATAATACAATTCAAATCTTAAAAAATAAATAAAATGACTTTTATTTTTTGCGGTTGAGATCTTTTTTTATTTTACTTTAAAGTAAATCCAACGACTAATATTAATACTCCAAATTTAATAGGAAAAATAAATACCTAAGGGTGTGTCTGGGATGATTTTTAAAAAGTGCTTTTAATACATATAATTTCTCATAAATACTTAAAAAAAAAATAATGTTTGCAACAATTCCACCACCACCACTACCACAACCACCCCCATTGCCCCACCACCATTACCATTACCACCACCACCGCTACCCCACCCCACCCCACCACCAAACTACCACCCCACCATCTTCACCACTACCACTACCATCTCCATCGTCGCCACCCCCACCACCACCACCACCAATGTCACCACCCCACCCACCGCCTAACCACCACCCCCTACTCTTTACCACCACCATCGTTATCGTCACCATACCACTCTCTACCATCATCACCGTCGCCACCCCACCACCACCATAGCCTGACCACTACCATCCTCATTACACCCACCACCACCATCACCACCACAACCACCATCACCACCACAACCACAACCACCATCACCTCCACCCCACCACCACCACTGCCATTGTCCTACCATCGCCATCGCCACCCCCATCACCACCCTTGCCTCCACAACCGCCATTACCACCATTGCCCCTACTATCACCACCATCGTTATTACTACTTCCACCACCCCACCACCACCATTGTCACTGTCTTACCACCGCCACCGCCACCACCACCCCACCACCACCTCTGCCACCACAACCACCATTGCCCCTACGATCACCACCTTTGTTTTTACTACTGTCGCCACCCCACCACCACCACCACCCCCCATCCTTATCGCCCGACCACCACCACCACCGTCACCTCTACCCCACCACCCGCCATTGTCTAACCATCACCTATACCACCACTACCCTTATCGCCTCACCACCACCCCTCATGACTATCACCACTACCACTACCATCGCCATTGCCACCGTCGTCACCCCCATCACCGCCGTTACCACCCACCACCATTACCATTGCTCACTCTCACTACAATTGGTGCTTACATTTCTTTCTCTCTCCTCTATATTTGTAATTTGATTTTAGATGTGAATATAAATATATTTATTGTTGACCATTTTTTTATTACTTCGTGTCTTCAGACACATGCAATAACTAGTATATCTATATAATAAAGTACAATACAATCCAAATCTCAAAAGATAAATAAAATGACTTTTGCTATTCGAGGTTGAGATCACTTTAAATTTTATTTTAAAGTTAATTTAATAGTTAATATTAACACCCTAAATTTAATATAAAAAATAGGTCCCTAAGGGTGTGTTTTGAGTGATTTTTTTAAAAGTCCTTCTAAGATTATTTCCCTTAAGTACTTTTAAAAAAATAGTGTTTGAAACTGTCCCACTACTACCTCTACTATTACCACCCTCACCACTCCACCACCATCACCACTACCACTACCACTGCCACTGCCACCCCCACCACCACCCTCGTTGCCGCCACAATCACTATCACACCCTACCATACCCACCACCACCATCAACACCGCTGCCACCACCTTACCACCACCATCACCACTACCACCACCACCTCACCATCATCATTACCACTACCAACATTGTCCCATCACCACCACCACTTCCACCTCCCCACCACCACCATCGTTGTCGTACCTTACCACTAACGTTACTGTTCCACCATCACTCCTACCACCCCCACCACCCCCATGGCCATCATAATTACCACCATCATCTCCAACCCACCATAACTGCCCCCACCATTGCCACTACCCTACCTCCACCCCCAACCCACGCTCACTGCCTCACCACCACCACCACCCACACCTTCATCACCCACCATCGATTACTATCATTGTCGTTCATGGCCACCATCATCGTCATCTTATTCTTATATTTATTACAATTACCACCATCATCCCACTACCATCGTTGCCCACTATCAGCACCCACCACCACCCATTGTCGCCCACCATCGCAACCAGCCACTGTCACCTACCCCACCACTGCTACCATCACCAACCACTACTATCTGTCATTGCCAACCTTTGCAGCCACCCACTGTCACCTACCTTCTCCACACTAACCACTGTCGTCATTCGTCACCATCCATCACATTGTAGTCTAGAAGCACCTATCGTCGCCCCACCACAACCATCATCACCGCCCACCACCACTACTGTCAGCCACCATCACCGTCGTCAACCACCACCCACACCCACCACTACCACCGTCATCACTCTCGACTTTCACTATCATTATCGTCACTCAAAATCCACCATCATCATCACCATTGTCACCCACAACTGCTACTACCACCACGATTGTCGTTTTACCCACCACAATCATCACCGTCTCCCACCATCAACACTATCACCCATCACCACTACCACCTCTCACTACAATTAGTACTTAAATTTTTTTATCTCTTCTCTATATTTTGTGATTTAATTTTTGATATGAATATAAATATATTGACCATTTTTTATTACTCCATGCATGAAATAACTAGTATATATATATAGTACTATCTAATAATTATTTTTGACACAGGTGAAATCTTATAATTAAAACGTGATAATATATATGGGTAAAATATATTTTGGTCCCCAAAATATGTATTTAGTGTCTATTTTGTCCCCAATCTTTCTATTGTTTCTATTTATTCCTTAAAGTTTATAATTTGTATCTAAGTCGTTCAACCCCAAATGTTGTCAGAAAATTATTGACAGTTTTGACCACACGTCAATCATGTGAATCCTAATTTTATATCTATTTGGTCCATAAAGTTTTTAATTTGTGTCTATTTGGTCTCTAAAGTACGTAATTTGTGTTTATTTGATCCCTAAGTGTTTAATTTATGTTTATTTGGTCTCTAAGTACTTAATTTATGTCTATTTGGTCCCACATGATTGCTGTATAACCAAAATCATTTACGATTTTTTAACGGATGTTTGAGATTAGACTATGTAGATCAAAATTAAAAACCTTAGCGGAAAAATAGACATAATTAAAAGATTGAAGATCAAATAGACATTATATGCATACTTGGAACTTGAAGACTAAAACATAGATCATATAGCGGAAGACTTTGTAGGATCATTTAATTAATTCTGATATCTTACAAGAGTGCTAGATTATGAATGTTAATTAATAAACTTTCTCTTACCCAAAAAATTGTACAATAATAAGGGATCTGGACCTAATAATTGCCCTAACTAGATAGAAAATTTTAGGGATCTAAATTTCATCTAATATATTTTATATTTAATTATTTTTTGGTGGAACATCCAATATTAATAAATGGGGACCACTGTATATATAATATAGGGGTGTTATACGTGTCGGGTTGAGTCATTTCGTGTTGGATTGATTTTGAATCTGTGTCAAGAATCCCAAAACACAAACCTTATATGTTTAATAATTGTGTCGAGATGTGTAAAGACTAACATAATCTGATTATTAAATTAGTTACCTGAACTTGACCTGTTTGACATGTTTAATAAACATGTTGTTTTTGAGTTAACACACATAACATGACTTATTTAATCTGTTTTACACACATAACATGTTTCAACATCTGTTTATTACTATTAATACACCATTCTAGCGGTGTTCACCATACCCTAAGGGTAGGAAATATAGTCTTTCGTCTTCCTACCTGATACTTTGCGAAAGAATTTTTTTTGGCCTACCCTACCCGATTAGATGTGGTATTTCTACCCCATTTTCCTACCTGATTAATTTGGTAAGAAGTCAGGTAAACACTATTTTTTATTACTTAAGGAAATAATCTGTGTACAAAACCAAAAAAATCCAATTAACCTACTACTTTTCTCCATTGATCCATACAACAAGAGGAATGATTAAATGGGTTTTGATTCAATTAGCAATCCACTTAGAAATGCCACTATGGGTGGGGTCAAGTTTATCTCAAATCTGGTAAACAAAACAAAACAAAACACCAGTGGTCTTTGCACTTGGATTTGAGTATGAGATAAATATTAATTCAGTGCATTAGACTTCTATTTATTGGAGTTTTCTCATTGTCTAAACTGTGAATGATTAGACATGAATAATCCTACCATCATGTCAAATGCCAAGAGACTGTTTTCACTACTCACCCACAAACCCATGCCGCCAAAGCTCAAGATTCCACACTTGGGGATTAAGAATGTCTCATTATATAGGAAAACAAAACAAAACAAAACCAATCACTTGTTCTTTGCATGGACTAGGATATAAAACACACCCATTAGCCCAGAACAAAGATTAAACAAGAGCACATTTATGTTCAAATTAATGACCTAGTTTAAATGGGTTTGAACTAATAAACTGTGAAATAAGGGTTTGAATCAGTCACATTGATAGGCATATAGATTTCTCATAGGAAACACATGCGTGTAAGAAAAGATGAAATTGACTTGATGCTTAAAAAAAAATCTTAGCACAAATTTGTAGATGAAGGCCTGCAATCAGACTAAACCAAGCCATCAATTTCTGCATTCTCTACTTGCAATCAGACTAGGCCTTGAATGATGAAGGCCACCAGTTCGCGCATAGAGAAAGAGAGAGAGAGAGAGAGAGAGAGAGAGAGAGAGAGAGAGAGAACCTAAGATGGGAGGTCGGGAATGAACGATGTAGAAGAGGAGTGGAGTGAGGTGAGGCGCTCGAACAGTTAGTAAACGATAGTCGATAAGGCTGGTTGGTTAGCAATTAGGATTTTTTTAGTTTATAAATATATATATATATATATATATATATATATATATATATATATATATATATATATTAATAAACTAAAAAAATCCTAATTGCTAACCAACCAGCCTTATCGACTATCGTTTACTAACTGTTCGAGCGCCTCACCTCACTCCACTCCTCTTCTACATCGTTCATTCCCGACCTCCCATCTTAGGTTCTCTCTCTCTCTCTCTCTCTCTCTCTCTCTCTCTCT
>CAUOFW020001392.1:757736-938394 GCA_963454935.2 Ilex paraguariensis
ATATATATATATATATATATATATATATATATATATTAATTAATTAATTAATGTGGGTATGGTAAGGTAGAAATGTAGAAATTAATGGCTATTCTACATTCCTACCTAATTTTATTATAAGACCAAAAACTCTTTCGTATTTCTATTCGATTTTTGTGGTTAGTCGTTCAATAGGGTAGGATAGAGTTGGATAGGGTAGGAAATTACGGTCAATCAAAAATTTGAACACCCCTACACTATTCAATCATTCATCCAAAATTTCAAATAATTTTTTAACCCATAACATATCACATCTCATCAATGAAATTAACTAAAATGTATTCAAATTTCAACCAAAAATTAAAGCAAGAACTATACTATTATAATGTCATAATAATGTTAAGAATTATATTGTCAATTACCATAGTAGAAATAATAACTAATAAGTAATAATGTTAAATATCACATCAGTCATACATAATGGGCTTGTTTGGTAGGCATATTATGAGGAGATTAAATATTGAATTGTATTATTTTTTATTAATCGGATCTAATACTTTATTCGGTAAGCAAATTTGATATCCTATTAATTTCAAAAACGTATATTAATCGTATATTTTATATACGATAAACTTGTATTATAATTTTTTTTTTTAATATCATCAAAAGATGTGGTATTTTAATTTATTTTAAACGTATTATTCTACACATTTACTATTATAACCTTCAAAGTGATAAAATCAAGTTGTCATCAATGCAACAAACATTGATTGAAGGTATTTTGTTAATTCAACATTAATACGATGAAATAATTCTCTAACCAAATAACCAATTGGATTAAATAACGACTATCCAACGCTTAGATTGTATATTATCAAACACTAGATAAAATTACGTAATATTCTAATACCATATTTAATATTATCTTTAATACAACTATATTGTATTAGACTGTATTACTTTATCTAATCTACCCATTTTTAATACGGCAACCAAACAAGTCCCAATAGGCAAATTATACTAGTATAAATAGGTTAAACGGGTCTACAATGGGTTATGTAAGGTTTGTGTCCGAATTATGTCAACCTCTTTAAAATATACCGGTTAATCAGGTCAAATTAAGGTTGACTTGATTTTGACATGAATTCGACATGATTTTTATCGTGTTTAAACGTGTTGATCCATTTTTACCCATTGACTATTTAATTTTATATTTGAACCATTAATTTCGTGTTTAGTTCGTATCATATCAACGTGCCATATCAAAAATTAGCACCCCTAATATAATAAATAGCTCCCAATCTCTTCTAGATTGGTCAACTCATGGCTCCACGTCACAACATGAATGCCCCTATAGCGCCAGTATTACATGTTTGACCAGACTCTTTATATGCACATCCACATACAATCCCTCCCCTGACCCTGCGATCCCCGAACCCGTCAAACCCAACCGGTCCAAACTCCGACTCTCCGGTTCAAACATTGCTTATATTAATGGCATACTAGTCCCTCCCTTATTTTCCTTGTTCATGTTTTTCTCTTATCTTCTCTTATTTTCTCTCTCTTCGAGCATCACATCATCTTCGCCCGTAGTTGCAAGAACCGTCTCTACGTCCACCGTCTCAGTCGATACAGAACCGAATCGCCGATATTCCGGTTAATGGACGCCAAATCTGTAAGTTTCCAGTCTTTCTCACATTCATATTCCACTGTTTATTCGTTTCTTCTGTAGTGAGTTTCGGAGCTCCCAAACGCCACCGTTCCCAAACCCAAGTCGATCACTTTCAGTCAAAACCTGATTAATTTCGATTGTTGCATTGGAAGTTAGGTCTTATTACACAAATCACTTCGTTAGGGTTTGGAGGAATTGTATTGCATTCGAATTCGACTCGGAGGAGAATCGTAGAAGCTAGGGTTTTCCATTTCCTGTTTTTAATATATGCAATTTTTTTACATTGCAGAGCTGTGATTGCTGATATATGTTGAAATTTTGGGGTTTGAATTGGTTGGAATTCGAACACGGGAAATAAAGGTGTAGGCTAGAGGATAATGTGTATACTGTGTGTGATTCAGAAGTGGTCTCGAAGGGTTGCTACCATGCTTCCATGGTTAGTAATTCCACTGATTGGATTATGGGCTTTGTCTCAGCTATTGCCGCCGGCATTTCGGTTTGAAATCACATCGCCAAGGCTGGCTTGCGTTTTTGTGTTGTTGGTTACGTTGTTTTGGTATGAAATTTTGATGCCGCAATTGTCGGCTTGGCGGGTTAGAAGGAATGCTCGATTGAGGGAGAGGAAGAGGTTTGAGGCGATTGAAATGCAGAAGTTGAGGAAAACAGCAACACGGAGGTGCCGGAATTGTTTGACTCCGTATCGGGATCAGAATCCTGGCGGGGGGAAGTTTATGTGTTCATATTGTGGCCATATTTCAAAGAGGCCAGTTTTGGACTTGCCTGTGCCGTCAGGATTGGGGTTTTCCAATTCTGGGATTTTTAAGGGTTTGGTGGGGAAAGGTGGGAAGTTATTGAATGGGAAGGCTTGGTCTGATAATGGTTGGAATTGTGGGCAAGATTGGTTAGAGAATGGGAATTGGGTTGGCGGGTCTTTTGCTGGGAAGTCTAGTTATTGGCAGAAGAATGGGGGCGGATTTTTTAGTGGGGACGATCATTGTTTAACTGAGAAATCATATTCTCGCATTGTTATGTTTGCTTGCAAGGTGTTGATGGCTTTTTTTCAGGGTATTATCTGGGTTTGGAGAAAGATTTTTAGAGTTAGATCTTCGAGAGTTGATAGTTTGACTGATGCCGAGCGCAGAGATTTGTTGGATAAGAGAGGTGAGAATGAGGCAAATTATCATGAGAGTAGAGGAGAGAAAGCTCGCAGAAAAGCTGAAGAGAAGAGACAGGCTAGGTTAGAGAAAGAGATACTAGAGGAAGAGGAGAGAAAGCAGAGGGAGGAGGTAGCAAAGTTAGTGGAAGAGCGTAGGAGACTGAGGGATCAGAAGATGGAGGCAGAGAAAGAGCGAGGAAAAAGGTCTCCAACTGTCAGGGAAAAAGAAAATAAAAAGGAAGCAGAAAAGAAGCATCAAGAAAGAAAGAAGGAAAGAGACAGGGGATCTAGTAAAAGCAATTCTGATGCAGAGGAACTGGAAAAGAAACCAAGTAAGGGTAATGATCCAAATAGGAACAGTGAGACAGATCGACGTGAATATCACAGAACCGGGACAGAAAGTTTTAGATCTCATGGCACAGACACAGGAAATGGGTTTAAGGGTACTAACACAAACAATCATAACCGTGGCAATGCTGGAACTAGATATCTGGATCGTATGAGGGGTACCTTTTTGTCTTCTTCTAGAGCATTTCCTGGAAGTAGTTTCTTTGGGAAGGGTGCTAATACTTCGGCTACTGTCTCAAGAGAACACAGATCTAATGGCTCGACTGATCATGTCCAAATATCTGCCAACAAGAGAGAAGTATCTCAGCTTGAGCGTGTAACTGGGAAATCAAACACAAATGGAGATGATAAGAACATCTCCCATCCTGTAAGTTGCCTTTCTATTTTTTTGTCTCTTTGGAGTTTGAACGTTTGCTAATGTATGTTATTTGTTGAATGAGGTATAACTTTTTGTTTTGTTTTGTTTGTTGTTATTTCCTTATTTTGATTGACCAGATTGAATACTACATTATGAATAACTGATTTTGCAGAACTGCATGAATTTTTTGGATACATTTTGTTGTATGGTGGGCTATGAGCGAGAAACTGAGAGCATGGTGCGGTAATGGTTTGTTGAGGTGTGTATTGTGTGTCTAAGTTGTTCTTTTTTCACTGCAGGTGCTCATTGAACCTCAACCGTGTACAGCCCCCAAAAAATCATGGCATCAATTATTTACTCGTTCATCAACCGTAACTCAACCCCCTAATGTAAATGTCATAAGTAGACCAAATGGGAAGTCCCAGGCAGAAGTTCAAAGCCCCCCTTTTCCTGGTCGCCCACCATCAGCACAAACATACGATAACCCTATCAGTTTTGGACTGCCGTCGCCATTTACTATATCTACTTTTCCATATGGTTCAACAAGCGTTAGTGCAGGTCTTCCATTAGCATCTGAAGCCATGTTTCCTCGAATTGGAGAAATGCCTCGTCAATTCCTACCAGAAGAGTCAGAAATTTTTGAAGATCCGTGTTATGTTCCAGACCCAAAATCCTTACTTGGGCCTGTTTCGGAGTCACTTGAGAATTTCCAGCTAGACCTTGGCTTCATAACTGACACGAGGTTGGAAAAGCCTCATACCTTAAAGAATATACATGCACCTTCTGAAGTCAGCAGGCCATCACCAATTGAGTCTCCAATGTCACGATTGCGAGGTTCTGAGGAACGACATGCTAGTTCTTTTCTTTTTCCAAGTTCTCCGAATCCTCAAGACATGCACAATTTGTCGATGGATGATTCACGTAATGCAAACGAGAAGGGAATGTGGCAGATGTGGAATAGTTCTCCTCTTGTTCAGGATGGTCTTGGTTTGGTAGGTGGCCCAGCTAGCTGGACTTTACCAGTGGAAATGAACAAATTAAATAAGGAAGATATTGTGCATCCTGCACCCCAGAAAACTATGGCTTCACTGTTTAAAAAAGATGATCACATGCTTTCTGGCATGCATTCTCCTCAGAAGGCTGTTATTGGCAATAGGCAGAATGGTGGGACATTTAGTACTGTGCCTGGTCCTACTAGTGATACATGGTTACCAAGACCTTTATTTGGGCCGATGTCTGGTGGCGATAACCATCTTTCTATTATCTCTCAGGAAGAAACTCCTCAGAGTGAATTGATTTATGGGAGTCCGCATGGATCTGCTTTGAACCATCCATTTGAGTCGAATTCTTGGGCCAGGTAGCTCATCGAATCCGAATCCGAATCTGCGTTAGTTATAATTGTTATCTTTTAATTTATGTCTTTTACTTGGCTTTCATTATTGTTGACGCATTATTATTGTTTACCTTTGCTTGGTGGGTTTTTATAGTAGGTCATTCCATAAAGTAGATGATGTGTTGCCTAGGGAGAAATATTTGCATTTAGCAGTGAGTAATGTATCCCATCTATCTTGATGTTTCTCAACCTCTCACCACCATCTTGCCCATTGCTCAGCTTACCTCAAGCTTGATATACCCTTGTGCATGTGCGAATGCATGCATGGTGTGCAGTGTTGCTTCAACTCCGTTGATGCTTTTGAAACCTCTTTTTCTAAAATCCACTTCTGTATTTTGGTACTGCTAAAGACGTCCAACCAAGAAAATCTATGGAATATCATTGACTGACTCATATTTAAATTTATCCCCCCCAAAACAAGGGAAGGAACTCCCATTTCAGTTTTACAATGTCAGATGCGCAAATATCGGTGTGTGTCATCACAGGGACTAATATGTCTTATCATTCGTGGTACTTCATGTCCAATACCTAGTGTCATTGATGCATGCCAACTGCTGACACTCCTGTGAGTCCTGTCATTACCAGTTCATTCTTAATAATGCTTAGATATTTTTATTTTCTGTGTAATATATCTTGCTATTTGGAGGTATTTCATATCTAACACTCAATGTACAAACTGGAAATGTATATCCATATTTATATATTCTCGGGAGTGAAATGTGTCATTGTTATTTGCTAGTTCATCCCAGACTCGCGCATAAAATAGTAGTTTTTCGTTATTAACTAATTGTTGCTGTGTATGCATGTGTTTTTTGTGTATTCGATTGTTTCAATTTGAATGAGGACCTTACATTTCTTATAATAGAAGTAGAATTTTTTATTTCGATAATTCGAACAAGTAATCATGCTTAATTTCTCTAAGATGAAATATATTCTCAAGTTTCGTTGCAAAACTTCGTAAAAGACTCCACTTATTGGTATCATAGAATATTATTAACAGTTAGAAGCACCCTACACTGTCCAGTAAAATTTCTTTCATTATTCAATATATTGAAAGGTGTAAAGGACAGACTGAAATAAAAGCTTGTTGTTCTACCTTATAGTTATTGTCATCCAATTCTTGCTAGATCCAAATATTAATGGTTTTCTAAATTGAATAATGTGTTGCAGCAGAGGTACAATTAGTGTTTGGCTGTTCAATTTTACTTTTATTTTTACTTTATATTTGCATTTATGAAGTTGTTATTAGCTCCGTCCTTCCTTTAAGTTGGTCAAGTTGCCCCTTTGTATTTTACCTGAAAGCCACTTATTAATGAGAAATGCAGATTCCGTTTGTCATAGTGCATGTGCAGTAGGAACTCTGGTTCCTTGCTGCGTATAACAAACTTCAAATTTTGCATTTAGTTTCTTTGTGGGAATAACCTTTGATATCTTGCTAAAAAATAAAGAAGGAAATAACAAGAAAAAGGAACAACGTGTAGCACATTGGTAATGTGATCTCCTGTTAAGGCGCGAGTTGGGCAGGTTGGTTGACGGTCAGCCCTAATTTAACATGATAAGTTTTTTCTTTTTTCCGAGCACCTGAACTCCAAGTGTTCAATTTTTCACACTTTGGTTATCTTTCCGCTGCTCAAATTCAGTTTTTCAGAATGGGGGTGCATAGATTTGGTCAAAATATCATGTTGGTATACTGTCCTTCAAACTCCAAACTTAAGGCATTCTCAGTCTAATCTTTTTGATTGCACCAGGGGCTCTGAATCTCATTTGAGCAAGATGACGTGAAGAATTGGATACAATTATACTGCATATGCCTACCTGAGTGTATGCACCTATCAATGTGTATGTTAATATGAAAGCTTAGGCCTTATGCCGCAGACCTATGATTGGACAATTGTATTTTAGGCTAAGTGGGAAATTTTTAGTTGCAATTGTCAAAGAATGCTACATCTACTTGGATTCATGTCACAACATTTTCAACAGCTAAGGTGGTAGTGACAATAACTGTTTAATGTTGAAAATACAATATAGCTGCGATTGTAATTGAATGCTACGTCTACTTGGGTTCATGCTACTATATTTTGAACAACTAATCATGAAAACTGCTTGATACCGTATGGAAATGTAAACTATTGTATATAATAAATTTGGGTTTCACTTTGTGTTGGGCGCAGGTTACCATGTTGTCAAAATGGAACATTAAATATGATGATCACTGTTATTCCTTTTAATCTAAATATAGTTGACCTCCTGCTGAAAGAGCCAATTTGACTTGACCTTTCAAAATATTTTTGTTGGTAAATCTGGATGCTATTTTAGCCGGTGGATCTGCGAAGCAGCATCCAGGAAAGTGTAATAGAGGTGGCATCTTTCTTTTTTAATGTGTTGGTGTTCATGAAGGGAGACACGATGCCTTTTGTTCTATGTCTAGTATAAGGTGGCGTTGTCTATCTTATTTATTTTTTTTTTTTTTCTGTTTCATTTTTGTGGAAAATGAGGCTTTTCCAGTAGATGTCATTGTGCTTCGTGGAGAGAAGTGTGCACTTCAAAGCAGCCAGGTTTTATGTATAAATATCTCTCAAGTACTGCAGATATCTGTCTGATCCTTTCTCCTGGGGGCTGGCCTAAAAGGCTTGCTTATTGGGTCTGTGCAATGATATGATGGTGTGCACTTTTTGATGGAAAGTTTTTGTATGTGATTGGGTCTTTTATATTCGAAATCTGAGGACACTCACTTATTAGACTTGTGAATTGTAAATGGAACTGTGGATTTTGTTTCTGTAATTCTAATTGGCTTTTATGATTTTCTTTCTTTTTTTTTTTTTAAAATCCTGATTGGTTGTTTTGATTGTTTGCAACTTTCCTTTGGAGCATTAATAATTTCATGTTATACCACTTTGCATTTTACATAGAACAGTAATCTGTTAAACTTGTGCCTTTTGTACTTATATCAGTTGATTAAAGTCTTGTGGATTTGATATTTGTTCTCTATTGAGGATTATCCTTCCATTGATGGGCATTCTCTTCTTTTTAACTTTTATGAGTATTCGTTTTAATTTTTAGTTGGTATCTGGTGCTTATTTCACTCTCGTCGTTGCAGAAAGGATTGGACAGGGCAGGGTTCAAAGGAGGCCGTTGGAAACTCATCAATCTCAAAGCCCTCTATTGGTGGTCTATACTCCTCCCCAGATAAACATTCACTCTGGTCATATGATTAAAGAAAGACAATGACATAGTTTGTGAGGGACTTAAAAACATCTCCTGTTTTGAAGAGTGAAACAGCCTTCTTTGGTAGGTGACTTTAGAGTGCTTAATGCATTACATCTTCCTTCTCTTATTTATAAGGGAGATTACTTACATTAGCATGATAGAAATACACGTGGCATGCATGCACAAGTCAGTACAAGGTAACAGTTCGGTATTAACAAACGTTTAAGTTTCTTTGTTTCTGGTGTCTCTCAGGGGAGGGGTTCCCTTCAATGGAAATTTGACATTGGCAGGAGTTACATTTCATTGTAAGTTGCAGTAGGTCTAATCTAGCATTTATGAAAACCTAATGCGATAACTGGAGAGAGAGAGAGACTCAATTGACAAAAATGGTTTAAAGAACATGGGGGCCTGTATTTTTGCTCTATTTTCTCACAAAAGCACAAGGACTGGTATCACGTTGTTTGAACTTAGATGAGATGCAGGTGGACCAGGTGGTGAAAATTTTAATGTAGATGTTGTAGGTTTTATTGGATTATGACCATGGCAATATTGACAGGCTGGGTGCCTTCTGCTGCTGGGCTACGTATGCTATGTATTGCTGATTAACTAAGAAAGGTTTTATTTGCCCCACCACTCTATCCGTTGTGTCTGTAAATGTGCAATTAAGTCCAGTGCTGAGAAAATTTTGCCAAATGTGAAATTGCCTTTGTTGTGAAAGGTCACATGATTCTCTCATGTATTCCAGGTGGGCTTATGAAGAAACTTTTGCCAAATAAAAAGTGGTTTACACAATTTTTCACCGCCTTCTCTCTCCCTCTTCTTTTTCTGGGTCCAGTTGTTAATGCTATTAGCCTGACCCAGTTCTCCCAACCATCCTCCATCCCCCCAATTTCGTTGTTTTCTAGCGTGTCACGTAGCTCGAGCATTTTTAACCCTTTTGCAGTAAAGCTTTGTTTTGGTTAGATCGAGGTTTAGAGTAGGAGCCGAGTGTAGTTGACTATCATTCTTGTCTGGCTCCTTATGTTTTGCCATGCTGGTGTCGAGGCCGCATTTAGTAAAACCCAGTAGCATGGTATAGAAACTCTTAACGTAGTATGCTACGTTCCTTCTCATATTTGTTTGGCCTAAAGTCATTGTGAATCGATCGCAATTACCCCGTATCTTTTGTAATTTTAACGTATTTCCTCTATAGGAATTTTGTTCATCAGACCTAGACTCAACTCAACCCAATACACCGTAAGAGTTAATATGCAGAATCGATGAAAAAATGAGGTGAAATGCCATTGAAGGTATTTGCAATTACTAGGTGAATAAACCCACAAATTCAAAAGCACTGTGACGAAAAAGACTTGCATTCGTGGCAAATCTATTTTACAGAGTTGGCCTTTAAAAATTCATTTTAATAGGCTCTCTATCGTTAGAGAGTTGGACTCAATTCTCTATTTTATTAAATTAATAAATGAAATGATAGCATATACTTTTTGAATAATGCTATATGAACATAAAAGTTAGACATGATAATTACAACCGTTGATTTAATTGCGGGTCTTAGTATTTATTGGAAAACACTACCTATTTAATAGTTGTGATTATCAATTCTAATTTTATCAAAGTCTAATTATTAAAATTCATTATCTATTCAATAATTGTGATTATTAAATTTAGTTTTTAAATTAATCATACTTTTTTGACTAAATGCTCTAACCATATAGACTCTCTAAATTAAAAAACTTTATTAAAGATGCTCTAAAAAGATGGTTTAAGACATTATCGGACAGTTAAAGTACTAAAATTACCTTTCTATTTTTCGTTATTTTCCCTTCTTTTCCCTCTCTTTTGGTTTTTTTTTCTTTCACCAAACTAAACATTTTAAAAGCTGTGATCGTAAGTACAACATAACGAAAGCAATTGGGTTTTTTGGTGTGCGTGCTTGTACTTACGTATGTATGTAAATGTGTATGTATTTCACATGCTTGAAAAAACAAAGATATGGATGCTTGAAGGAATCGAAAACTTATCAAAGGGTATCATCTCCAACCACCAATCCAGATTACAACAACTAGGAATGCATAAGAATTGACGCAAAAACCGACATTATCATAAACATAATTCAGAAAAAAACACTGCAAATTACAAGTCATAATCAGTACCTAAACCATCCATTGGTTATGGATTCTGAGGTGAGCCAACCTGCAAAGCAAGCACTTGAGAAAACTGTAGCTCTGGTGGCTCTTCTTGTGGCTTCTGTGGCTGCGGTTGATCACCTTGCCAAGTCCAAACAATGTCTTTCAGCGCTGGCCTTATATCTTGCTTCATTATCTTCTGATACTCCAGAGTGTCTCCGCTCGACTTTTTCACCTCAACTAGATGAAAAGTTGGGGTAACTTCGAAGATTTCTGCATCAATGGATAAGATCCCTTTGCGGCCTTCTTTAGATCCTTCCAATTTCAACAATCCTTTGTCTTTCTTTGTCACTTTCAGCCTCAGATGCTTAGCCATGTCCTCCAACTTAGAGATTATGGTTTTGGCTGGCTCCCTGGATGTAAATCTTGCTTCTTTCTTCTGCTCATTCTCCTCAAACAAGCCAGACAAGTCAAACCCTGCCGACAAGGATATGATATCAAAAGCATTCAAGTTAACAGGTTTTGCCAATTCTTGCTTTGCCTCCACAGGAGTACAACTATTCTCCAATGAACCAAAGACAGTATCAGATTCAAGAGCAGTTGGTTCTTTCCCTTCCATTGGCAATCTTACGGGTTTATGGTTGAACCCCTTCCGAAACCAAGAATTTTCCATGATTTTGGCAATGGAAATCCTGGTATTTGGGTTTGGATCCAGTATCTTTGACACAAGCCTGCGTGCTTCTGGAGGGAACCAGTTAGGAAACTTGAAATCAGCCTTATCGATCTTCCTATACATCTCCATTAGATTGGAATCATGGAACGGGAGATAGCCAGCCAATAGAACATACAAGATCACTCCGCATGACCAGATATCAGCTTTAGATCCATCATAGCCTTTCCTATTAATCACCTCTGGGGAAACATATGCAGGTGTCCCACAGGTTGTGTGAAGCAAACCATCTTGATGCTTAGATTCAGCAAGTGCACTCAATCCAAAGTCTGATACCTTTAGATTCCCATTCTCATCCAACAGTAGGTTCTCTGGTTTCAGATCCCTGTGATAAACACCTCTACTGTGGCAGAAATCAACAGCACTGATCAGCTGTTGAAAGTATTTCCTTGCCACATCCTCCTTGAGCTTCCCTTTAGCCACCTTGTTGAAGAGCTCTCCACCTTTGCAATATTCTATGACAAAGTAAATCTTGGTTTTACTGGCCATGACCTCATAAAGCTGCACCACATTGGAGTGTCTAACCAGTCTCATTATAGATATCTCTCGCTTAATTTGATCAATCATCCCAACCTTCAAAATTTTCTCTTTTTCGATAATTTTAATGGCCACACTCATGCCAGTTGTAAGGTTCCTTGCATGATAGACTTTCGCAAAGGTGCCTTGTCCTAACAATTTCCCCAATTCATACCGTTGCATCAACACACTCCCTTTATTTTCCATTCCAATTTAGAAAGCTACTACACAATAATATTCTATTTTCCCAGGAAGAAAATATGCTATGTAGAGACTACACAGTCCAAAAATTTATTTTAAGGCTGCAAGACCTCAACCGTCTTCACAAAGGTCCTGATACGAAGCAACTTGTCCCCTAAAATATTTAGCCCCAGTGGGCATTTGATCAGAGAAATGGTAAGGGCAGTAAATTATCTGTCCAATCTCATCAAGGATAAATGAGGACAACCCAAATGGAGCTTCAGCATCATCAGCCTCAGAGAAAGACCTCTTAGCTTTTAAGCACATCTTTCAGCATTCCCTGATTTTTTTTTTTTATAGAAGAGAGAATACTGAAGGAGATGGAGAAGGTTAAAAAGTTGAACCTCTGGCAGATCAGTAGAACAGCAGAGCAGTAATTTGGTAGAAAGCTCAACGCACCAGCAGCAATTGTTTGACGAGTCACCTGAGGCCAAAAATAAAAAAAGCGATTTACAATTGAAGAAACAGAATCATGTGAAAATTTCACCGAAAAATAGAATACACCAACAAAACATTATAATGGAATGTTCGAAGGTGTGAAAAAATCAACCTCAGTGGACAAATGCCGCAAGAAAGAGAAGAGTGAAGCAAATATCAATACAGATACACAGAAAAAAGTTCCTTTGGTTCTACTGGCAAACCAGATTAGGAATGAGCAACTGCTGAACCAATCTAGGAAGTTTTGATTATATAAACAGTATATTAGGGAATAATAATGCATTTTGAGGCACAAATTCATATCCAAGAACTCACTCAACCCCCAGAATTTCAGTAAAAATGATCTTATGTTCTACATGCAAGTTAAAACAACAGAACAAAGTAAAAAAAATACAGTTCAAGCTACAGAGCATAAATCTGGAGGAGCAAATCAAACAAGGGCAACAATACAACAAACTTTAGCGAAAAAATCAAGATGACTCAATTGGCAAAAGAAAGAATAAAGACGAATTGCTGTTTGGAAAACTAAATAAAATATCAACAAATCTCGAAGATCGTGCAATTTTCTTTTCTTTTCTTTCCTTTTCCAACCGTTTCTCAGCAACCAAACAGCACAAAAAAACAAAACCAAGAACGAACAAAGAGGGAAAAACACATAAGCACTTGAGATTCAACACAGAAACAGAAGTTCAATGCATAAAAACTAAGTACAAGATGAAAACGTTTTATAACTTGATGAAACTTACTGAACCCAGTTGAAGAAACATAATTACCTATAAAAGTGAAGGATTTAGCTCTCAGAAAGTATCAGAGGAGGCAAGGCAACGAGAACGAGAGAAAGAAGATTATTCTACTAACACGAACCAAGAAAAACCCTTGATTAAAGTTTTATAGGCGCTCTCCGACCTCGGTGGCTGCTAATCATTGTGTTTCAATTAAGTAGTATTATTACTTTTGTAAATAAAACCTAGTTGAATATTAGTTGTCACAAATCGAAATTCAAGTAGTCTTTGGAATATTTTTCAATTTTGGAATAGAATGGCGACGGCTTCTGTGAAACCTGCTTCCAAACAAACGGGTGGGTCCCATACCAAACCAATTGGCCAATAAAACCTTGNCGACGGCTTCTGTGAAACCTGCTTCCAAACAAACGGGTGGGTCCCATACCAAACCAATTGGCCAATAAAACCTTGACACGTAATGAGGGAAACTTCAGACCATGTTTGGGCACCCGTCAACTGCAATTCAAACCAAACACTCCACTTTTTTACCACACTACGGGCCAAATCAATCATGCAGCGTGAATATTCGTTTTGTGTCCATATTAGATTCTACATTTTGTGGTCCCACCACATTTTTTTGAAAATTAGAATTTAATGCGTTATTAAAAATTAATTTTTTTTTATTAATTTTTGAATTTGTGGATATAAATGCATCATATAATTCCTCTAAAAATTTTTTNATTAGAATTTAATGCGTTATTAAAAATTAATTTTTTTTTATTAATTTTTGAATTTGTGGATATAAATGCATCATATAATTCCTCTAAAAATTTTTTTTTCACAAAATACCGAAATTGATTAGGGATAAAAAACTTGTGGCTCACTCACAGCTTGGAATGGATGAGTCAGCAATTACAGGCCACAAATCCTTCTTGGGTGAGTGCAATCGTAATCCGACCACATTAATGCCATCGTTTGACCCTTTGGACCTCTCTGTTGAAGGTTCTACATTGATTTTGGATTGAGCGTTCGACATTCTATATGTTCTCTTTGAGCATCTAACACATGTTTCAAATGAATAAAATAATTAAAATTTAGTTAATCAAAGTTAAAAATTATATTTCAAGAGATTATATTCATATACAATAAAATAATTTTTTCTACAATGATACTCTAAATATAAACTATCACTGCAGCAACTTGTAAAGATAATTTATATTATTTTCTCCCTCTTCCTCTCTTTTCTTCCATTCTCTCTCTTTCTCTTTTTTACTATTTCCAAAAAAAATAATACAAAAAGAATAAAAAATATTATTTAAAAAAGAGTAATTAAAAATATAAAAAATGTTACTTTTTGAGTAGGTAACATGTATTTTGTTGTTGGAGATGTTNAAAATATTATTTAAAAAAGAGTAATTAAAAATATAAAAAATGTTACTTTTTGAGTAGGTAAAATGTATTTTGTTGTTGGAGATGTTCTTATTAATATGAATCAGGAAAAAAAAAAAACAAAAAGTCACAAGTCAATTCTATCTCGATTACTTTACACTTGCATGAATCCTCCGGGGTTTATTCTTGGAATGTAAT
Organism: Ilex paraguariensis; assembly: GCA_963454935.2. NCBI lineage: Eukaryota > Viridiplantae > Streptophyta > Magnoliopsida > Aquifoliales > Aquifoliaceae > Ilex > Ilex paraguariensis. Next base: position 772,206 of record CAUOFW020001392.1, read on the forward strand.
ATTTAACTGTGGAGAAATACTATTAGGACACAAAAAATATTTGTTAATATTTTTCTGATTCCCTCCATTACAATTATTGAATAGGTAGACTCACGGTTAAATTAATAGTAGTGATATTGAGAGTCTGCAAATGTTTTTCAATATTTTTTATCCAGTATTATTGCTGTTAATTGTGTTGGTGTAATTATAAAAGATCAAGTTGTGGAAATTTGTATTTGTACAAGGGGCAGAATAGGGAAGAAAACAAGGAGAGGATGAGATCATTGAGTATACATTATTATAAAACAAAGGACAAAGGGGAAATGAATAGGGAATAATCATATTAAAAGATAATTCAGTGAGTTTAACTGGTGAAGGGTGGTCTTGGTATGATGCCTCTTTGTGTTTTTTGCAAGATTGCTTCCCCACATACACAACTTTCTGTCACTTTCCCAATGCCAAGCAGTTTAAATAATTCAATGATTAGACGTTTTCTAGAATGCTCAGATATTAAGATTAAGATGATTTTTCTTGTTAATATAATTGAGACACCACCTTGTCAGTTGGAGAGATTGGGTCCCCATCCGATTGACTGGGGGTTGGGTTTAATTAACAAAATTTTGTTTTTTGTGTTTTTATTGTAAGAACTCTCTTCTATTCTGGGTAGAGATATTTTACGCACATCCTATAAAATGAATCTCAAATACTTGCAGTCGTCTACTAACTACAAATATAGATTAAACCAGAGTTTTCTGTTGAATTTGGGTTGTTCGAGTTTACGGATTACCCCAAGTTCCACGTTAATGGACTACATTGTGGGTGAAGTTTATGTATGTGTTAGAAAATAAAAACTTCTTAAGCTTAGTTTCTTATGCATATTACTTGACCACATAAATCCATCATTGTGGTTGTGGCCATAAGAGGCAAAAAAATCAAGAAGAAGAGAGAAATCCTCATATTTTATTGCGTTGGATCAGTTTGTAACCAACCATACATTTGACTGTCAGCTGACATAAAATGAAATATTTGAGCTAGGATTTTTGTCAAAAAAGAAATGATTCAATTTTATGTAATAATGCAAAGGTGAGAGTTTTTGTCACGAAAATGGCATTAGCAATTCAACAACCATCGGACATCTAAGCAAGAGCAGAGCACATTTAGTTTCGTGTATACTAATTATGAAAGCCCATGAACTTAATTTATGGTCAGTGTTGTTTTCTGATCTTATACATATAATTAAACTCTGAATTGTTTAAGGAAGCTTTCAGTACGTAGTACTGAATATTCCAAAGTCTGGTTTGAGTTGACCATCTAAAATTAAACTAGGTAGCTAGCAAGACAAGCAAAATTGATAAGAAAGTCTTATGGATCTTCTTCTAGAGGCAAGTTGATTTGTTCAATGGTCTCAGATTGGATGCCATCATGCCAAGGCCAGAAGGGGGGTGAACAATGGTTCGTGGTGAACAATGGTTCGTGTAATGCCGATTTTATTTAATGTGGGTCAAAATTTGTTTTACTTATATCGAACCTTTCATATTATGTCATGTGTGTTGATTTCTTATTTGTTTACAACGTGAGCCTATTAACAAAAGCTTAACATAAACACGGTGTCTTTGTGTTGGCATTGTTTCGGGTGTCGTGTCTACGATCCCAATCAAAATGACAATGATCACCATTGTTATGAGCTTCTGCCACCCAGCAATTGCCTGTATCCTGTCAGTTGTTTTTTTGATTGGATGAGTCTACTCTGCAATCACTCTCAGGGTTAACGACACAACAATGAGAGGCATTTTAATACAGTGTTCTACAGTATTCAATACTCGATGAATAATACACACTAGAAAACAAAATTCCTGGAGCTATTAAGGTGGGTCCACACGGGGTTGACTTGTTCAATCACGAATTGAAGAAAAACAGAGACCGCATAGCACACCACCACTTAAAAACATATGTTAAAACATGTAGTCAGCGCTTAAAGACGATGAGGAAACTTCATAGAAGCTCACCCTATGGAACCATTCATGTTCATTCCGTCATCATTTTTTATCAAGTTGTAAGAGAAAACGTTGTCCAAAAGCAAATAATATATAAATATCACCCAATTTAATCTCCGGTCTCCTCAATAATTTGAACCAATATTAAGCAACAACTCTAAGGTCAAATCCTACCTACCGTTTATACATAAAATATATAAATACTAGTTATTTCCCGTGCCTGAAGGTATGGAATAATAAAAAAAAATAGTCAACAATATATATATTTGTATTCACACTCAAAATCAAATCACAAATANAGCAACAACTCTAAGGTCAAATCCTACCTACCGTTTATACATAAAATATATAAATACTAGTTATTTCCCGTGCCTAAAGGTACGGAATAATAAAAAAAAATAGTCAACAATATATATATTTGTATTCACACTCAAAATCAAATCACAAATATAAAAGAAAGAGAAATAAATTTAAGCACCGATTGCAGTGGAGGTGAGCAGTGGTAGTGATGGTAGACGATAATGATGATAGTGAGAGACGGTGATGGTTGTGGTGGATGGTGACGACCATGGTGGTGACAACCGTGAATGACAACAGTGATGGTGGTGGTGGATTTTGGGTGATGATGGGGTAGTGACAGTCGTGATTGATGGTGGTAGTGGTGGTGGGTGGTGGACGACGGTGATGATAGTTAGCAGTGGTGATGGTGGGGAAACGACAGTGGTTATGGGTAGTGACCATGGTGGTAAATGACAGTGGGAGGCTATAGTACTGGGTGATGATGGGTGGTGGAGGTAGGTGTGGTGGGGGTGGGTGATAATAGCTGGTGGTGATGGCGAACGACAATGGGTGGTGGTGAGTTGTTGTACTGGGTGACAGTGGACAACAATGGAGGTGGTAGGTGTTGACGATGGGTGTGAGATGATAGTGATAATGGTCAAAAATATAAAAATAAGATGACAATGGTGGTTGGTGGTAACAATTAGTGGTGGGTGGCGATGGCAAGGGTGAGGTAGGGTAGGGGTGAAGGTGGGGCAGTGGCGACAGTGATGTTGATGGTGGCTATTGTGTGTTGGCGGTAGTGGCAGTGGTGGGATGACAATGGAGCTAGAGTGTGGCAACAATGGTGGTGGTAATGAGATGGTGCTAGTGGGGCAGTGGAGGAGTGGTGGGACAGTGGTGGTAGTGATAAGGGGATGGAGGTGGAGGTGGTAGGGATGGTGGTGGTGGGGGCAGTGGAAGTGATGGGACGATGGTGGTATTGGTAATGGTGGTGGGATAGTGGTGGGCAGTGATGGTGGTGGTGGTTGGGTGGTGGGTGTGGTAAGGTGGTGATGGTGTTGGTGGTGGCGACGATGGTGGTGGTGGGGGTAGTTGTGGTGGTATTGGTGATGGTGTTGGGGTGGTAGGGGTGGTGGTAAGGTAGTTTCAAACACTATTTTTTTTAAAAGTACTTATGAGAAATAAATCCTAAAACTATTTTTAAAAAGTCACTCCAAACACAATTTTAGAGACTTATTTTTTCTATTAAATTTGAGGTGTTAATATTAGTTATCGGATTAAGTTTAAAGTAAAATTTAAAAAGAACTAAACCACGAATAGTAAAAGTCATTTTGTTTATTTTTTAAGATTTGAATTTTATTGTACTTTATTATATATATGTGTGTGTGTGTGTGTGTGGAGAAAAAGAGAGAGAGAGAGTGTTTGATTTAGTGTATAGAAGTTATAGTTGTGGTGGGTGGCGACGACTGTGGTGGTGGTGGAGAGAGCCGTGGGTGGGTTTGGGGCGATGATGAGGTAGTGGTAGTCGTGGGTGACGGTGGTAGTGGTGGTGGATGACGGTGATAGGTAATTGACAGTGGTGGTGGTGGGACAACGACGGTGGTTATGCACGATGACGATGGTGGTAGATGACAGTGANTGATGAGGTAGTGGTAGTCGTGGGTGACGGTGGTAGTGGTGGTGGATGACGGTGATGGGTAATTGACAGTGGTGGTGGTGGGACAACGACGGTGGTTATGCACGATGACGATGGTGGTAGATGACAGTCAGTGACTGTAGTGCTGGGGCAATGATGGGTGATGAAGGTAAGTGTGGTGACGGGGTGACAATAACTGGTGGTGATAGTGAGTGACAACGGGTGGTGGTGAGTTGTGGTAGTGGGAAACGGTGGGCAACAATAGCGGTGGTGGGTGTGGGATGATAGTGATAATGGTATAAATGTAAAAATAAGATGATAATGGTGGTCGGTGGTGACGATGGTAACAATCAATGGTAGGTGGCGATGGTAGGGGTGAAGGTGGGGTAGTGGCGACGGATGGTGGTGGCAACGGTGATGTCGACAACAGCTATGGTGTGTTGGCGACAGTGGCAATGGTGGGATGACAATGGAGCTAGGGTGTAGCAACAGTGGTGGTGGTAACGAGGATGGTGGTGGTGGGGCGGTAGAGGTGGAGGTGGAGGTGGTGGGACAGTATTGGTAATGGTGATGCTGGTGGTGGGGCAACGGAGGTGATGGGATGGTGGTGATACTGGTGATGGTGGTGGGGTAGTGGTGGGCAGTGATGGNAGTGGCAATGGTGGGATGGCAATGGAGCTAGGGTGTAGCAACAGTGGTGGTGGTAATGAGGATGGTGGTGGTGGGGCGGTAGAGGTGGAGGTGGAGGTGGTGGGACGGTATTGGTAATGGTGATGCTGGTGGTGGGGCAGCGGAGGTGATGGGATGGTGGTGATACTGGTGATGGTGGTGGGGTAGTGGTGGGCAGTGATAGTGGTGGTGGTGGGGGTAGTTGTGGTGGTAGGGTAGTGTTGGGTAGAGGTGATGGTAGGGAGGTTCTAAACATTATTTTTTTTTAAAAGTACTTATGAGAAATAAGTCTTAAAATTATTTTTAAAAAGTCACTCCAAATACATCCTTAGATGCCTATTTTTCTTATTAAATTTGAGGTATTAATATTATTCATTGGATTAAATTTAAAATAAAATTTAAAGAGATCTCAACCACGAATAACAAAAATCATTTTGTTTATCTTTTAAGATTTTAATTATATTATACTTTATTATATAGATATAGATATATNGAGATCTCAACCACGAATAACAAAAATCATTTTGTTTATCTTTTAAGATTTTAATTGTATTATACTTTATTATATAGATATAGATATATGTGTGTATGTGTGTGTGTGTGTGTGTGTGTGTGTGTGTGTGTGGAGAGAGAGAGAGAGAGAGAGAGTTTGGTTTAGTGTGCAGAAGTTATTGTGTAATTTTGTTTCCCTTAACAATGCAGTANTATAGATATATGTGTGTATGTGTGTGTGTGTGTGGAGAGAGAGAGAGAGAGAGAGAGAGAGAGAGAGAGTTTGGTTTAGTGTGCAGAAGTTATTGTGTAATTTTGTTTCCCTTAACAATGCAGAACCACAGACATTGAAGATCAAACAGTTTCTTGCATCAAATTCAAATTTTGTTTAGACATAATTTACAACAAACTGAAAGCCTGTCTTTACGATTACATTTATCGTTATGAATACACACAATCAATATGCTCTTTCTTTACTATCATCTTTAAGATTTAAAAAAGCATGGATGTTTTCGACACGGGTAATGCTTGCTTGGAACTAGCAGTAGGCGAATCGCAGGCTTGCAATATGGTGCATATGTCATTTGATTCCAAAAACTGCTCTGCATTGATGAGGATCACAGGTCCATATTCAAAAACCATTCTCTTGCACTGCCAAAACAATTGGAAACAAGTATAAAATCAAAATATTTTTCAGGGGACATAACCAATAAAAAGGAAGAAAACATCGATAAAGCACAAAAGAGGTATTCATGATTCCACAAATTCTAAACTAACCAAATCAAAGATCATGGAGAAAATGAGTGATTCCCTTGAATTTTCCTTCTCTCAGGAAGTGGGTTATTCGGATCAATTGCGCAGCATGAGGGAAAGAGATCCTATCACTCTGATATAGTATCTAAGAGAAAATCTCTTACAACTTTGTTGTTTTTTAAGTCTTTGAGATCAATAGGTCTACCCTTAAATGATTACACTCTTCTGATTCATATTCTACAGTATAGGTCAATCTTATAGTAGATTGACTTCATCAGTCAAAATGAAAACAATGAGAACAGAAGAATAAAGAACTCTGCTAAACCTTTTGAAGTTCAAGTACATGAGAGGCCATTTGGCAAACCTAAAGAAGCATAAGAGTTCATAAATTTCTAACTTTAAGTTCCAGGATCGCTCTAACCTTTTTTACATAGCTCTCCACAGCGTTGCATGCCTTCAGAAGCACCTCAATTATTTCCAACTGAAAGAAAGCCAAAGACAAAATGAGCTGAATCAGAAGTGCTTCCCATAAAGAAATCAAAATGTAAACTGTGGAACATTGCAACGAATGTCAATATAATGTAGATTTATATTGGTGATGATTAGCTGACAGTGTAACACATACCTGGGTATCTGGATCTTTCAGCTTTAATAAAGCTTCTTCAACAGCATGATGACAAATTCCACAACTATCCTCGGAGAGACGCTGAGAAAAGGAAACTGTTTGTCCACAGAGATTGACCTTTCTACAGAAATCCCCAGGTTGTATTGAAGACACCTCCAAGAAGAAGAGAGGAGCATAATAATCCACCAAAGTAATGCACTGCCAGACAAAAATTCTAGTTGGAATCGCACAAGCAACAGAAAGAAACTAGTACCTGAATTTAACATACTGTGTTTTAAATCTATTACTTTGTTTCTGAAGCTTCAACAGGTGTTCAAAGTTTGTGTGATCTAGCTTTTTCCACTCTGGACACTTAACTTGCTAACATATTCTTAACTTCTCCAATCCAACTAACATCAAGGTTTACAAGTTTTCTTCTTCATTGTTTATACACTGTACTTTACATGACAGCACTAGACATCTCATGGTCTCAACAGACGTAGACCATGAGTGAAGGAAGAATGAGCATTTAAATCAAGGTAGTTTCTCATTTGAAATGCAGATCAATTGCCAAGGCAAGATGATCGAACCATCAAACAACAGATAATTAGCAATTACATAAAATCTTAAACTAATAATGGCTATATTTGTAATTGGCAATCCCCAAGAAAGAAGGACAATGACCATCTAATAAGCATATAAAGGGTTTGTGCACCTAAAAGGATGCCTTTTAAAGAAGACAAGCAATTGGTTGTATAAGCTTAGTGCATAGTGAGCAACTCAAATAAATTGTACAAGGTTTGGCTTTGCCAAAAGTTAGTAAATACCTCCTGCTTGAAGGAGAGCAGCTTAGAGCATGACTTATGAAGGATGTGAGTGATCTCCGTCTGGGTTTTGTTTTCAGCAAGGTAATTAAGTGCATCACCAACAAACTCTTCACACATTGTGCACACTTCTTCGTTCCTGCCATTTTTTGCTGCAGCTAGAACTTCCTCTACTGACTCCTGGCGATTTAAACGCAAAACTGCAGCGAGAAACTGGTAGATGAGCTACAAGGTGCTTGTGGAAGCGGAAGAGGTGATATTAACAAAGGAAATATGCAGCAAGGTGGTAAGTTCAGTAAAGCAATGAATTTACAAATATGCGAGTATGCAACAAAAACCACTGCAGAGTGCTCTTGATGATGAATGAGGACACATTAAAATTGCCAGTTTAGTAAACCCATCAATAAGTCCAATTTAATAGCCTTGCATACATATCTGCTGATAAAAGCTACCAACTATTCCATGATAATCAATATCATAAGGGACAAGGTATTTTGAATCCTCCAAAGACATCAAAATGACTTTTATTTTTCCCGGTTCAGATCATTATAAATTTCTCCAAATTTTACTCAATGACTAATAATAATAACTAACAAAATTTTAGATTCCTGCCCATTACATTCCCATTCTCACATAGACTCTCTCCTCATCTCTCAATCAAGCCCTAATTCAATACACCCTAAATTAGTCGCTTATCTTTCTCTGCCTCCTCTCTCTCTAGCCAGCGCCTCCTCTCTCTGTCACCCTTCAACAAGCAACGAACCAACTATCTTGGTCTCTTCTACCTCCGGCGACTAGTGACCTCAAAGTATGTCTCCCTCCATCTCTCTATTTCTCTTCTACCTCTCTTTTCGTCCCAAGCCCCCACCCCCTAGCCATTTCTCTCATTTTCCCCTTGTAACTCCACATACACACAAAATAGACACACCAACACATATACATACCCACCGAAAACCCACCTTGCCCCACCCCCACATCTGCCAAATCCCCACCCACTCAACCCCCCTATCTCTCTCTCTCTACAGCTGCCCCAATCACCACCAGATCCCACCCCCTTAAAATATGGTATTAGTTTATAACTTTTTAGTATTGATGTCTGACAGTCTGTGTTAATAGATTACTCAGTCTTCAACCCCCAAATTTGAGCGAAAACTTCACCTACTAGTTCTTCGGCTAGCTCACGAGTGATGGATACACTTGGGGTCGGACGCTATTGTTCGTCGGTCGGATCACACTCATAGGTGTTNTAGTTCTTCGGCTAGCTCACGAGTGATGGATACACTTGGGGTCGGACGCTATTGTTTGTCGGTCGGATCACACTCATAGGTGTTCTCTCTCTCTCTCTATATATATATATATATGTGTGTGTGTGTGTGTGTGTGTGTGTGTGTGTGTGCGCACCTATAATCTGTTCAACAAAATACCCCATAGGGTTTTGACTTAACCCCCTTTCCTCCTCTCCCCTTCTCTCTCTATCTGATCTCTTCCGTCAATTGATTTAATTCATTTAAAATTGCTGATCCATATGGGTTGGGACCGATAGTTTTTGGAAAGTTTTCGTTTAAAGTTTTGTTTTTGGGGAATAGTTAAAGATTTGGCTTTCGCTGTTTAGAAAAAATAAAAAGATTGGGTTGTGAGATTGGAATACTAATTTGAGTGCAACTTGGTTGTGCTAATATAATTTGAAGGTTTTGTATTGCCTTCAGTCATAGGCATAAAATATAAAGTTATGATGAGTCGGTAATTGATTTGAGTCGTGTTTCTTTAAATAAAAGCTTGATTATGTAATTATTTATGCAAGTTGATGTTGTTCATAGTTCATGTTTTTGGAGGATATTTTGTCGAAGTTTTTTAGAAAAGATTTGATGTGTTGTACAGTTCCATCATGCACCTACAATTGTTTGTAGTTTTTTGTATGTTATATAGTGTCTCTAGACACGGACATATTTTTTTTTTCCCGGGGAAGTGACAAGGACAATTGTTTGTTTTTTAATATTTTTAATAGAAGTTACAAAAATATCCACCATATCTCTTCAGTCTTCAATATGTGAAATCTAAAAGCAAAGATATAAAATAAAATCAATCAAAGAGTACCTGAAACAGTAGGGATCCTAGTTTCTTCAGCGAATAGATCAGATCTTCCCAATTCTCTAGCATTACAGGCCCAACTAGCACCCACCACAAAAAGGAATAAGAGCCCAACTCTCGCGTCCATGCTGTACAAACTGAAAATCATTCAATCAATCCTCTAGTTTGGGATGGTTTTAATTGAATTATAAATGTAGAATTAATAACTACACTATATAACTTAAGCATCATGTTTAGTTAATTGACAATTCTTGAATAACGATAGGCAGATTTCCAGAAGACCTCCTGGTATCATCACAATCATATAAACAGATCATCAAGTCTTCCTAGTTCAGCAACAAGCTTAACTGCTCTACAAATCAATTTTTTTCCCATTGATAATAAGTTTTATCAACTTGTTATTAGAACTCCTATATAGTAGATAATCATACAGCAACAAACAAAACTATGGTTCAATCAAATCGAATCCATCAAGAACAAAACACAATTTTACTTGTTAAATCATTAAGGGTAATGATATATTACTGAAAAGAATACAATAAATAACATTCAGAGTTCAATAATATCTACAAAATCCACACACATAAAGAAATTCATCCATGATTCACGAAGAAGAAACAGAACAACAGAGATAGATACAGATCAGAAGAAGGAAACCCAAAAACTGAAACAGATAATCATAAAAGGAAAGAATTTGACCTTATGGCAAAAGGGTTACGGGACGCTTTGGATCTGAATGGTTTTTGAGGGTCGAATGAAGAGAAGGGGAAGAACGGAGTCGTTGACTCTTATTTCTCCCTTCCGAGCCTACCAAGCAATGGATTATTCTTCCTTTGAGAACAGGTTGAATTGTTGGCACCTTCACGACTCCTAATCAAACTTTCTTACGTGTCCACTAAGATTTCGACGTGTCAGCACCATTATTAAAGGTTGTGTTTCTTTTTTCCTCCGTGGGTGGGTCAATTTTGTAATTTTGCAAAGTGAATGATCGACATTATAGTATATGTGGATCGACAAAGCATAGCAAATTATGCTTATCATAGGAATCTACAATGGGAATAATACTGGTGGTATAGTCCACCTGGACATGTTGGTCTTTAATACAACAACTAGGACNAATGGGAATAATACTGGTGGTATAGTCCACCTGGACATGTTGGTCTTTAATACAATAACTAGGACAATGATGTACATTAATGTATAATTTTAAGATCTGCTAAGTTTGGTTTTAGGGAAAAGGGAGACTTGCGACCCTTGTAATTTTTGAACGGTTGGAAAAGTCATGTATTTCATAATATTTAAAGTTTTTAGCATTTTATACTTTTTATATGTAAAACTCGATACATTATACTTGTTGACACATGTTATAGTTTTTTTTTTTTTTAAACTGTTAAGATTTTTTAGATCAGTTTATGCGCATTTCAACTAATTTCCTTCCCGATTCGATCAAAAATAAATCAGCCACACTAAGACTAAAGTATTCACGAAAATAAACTTTTTATAATTTGATTTCGACGGATTATTAAGATTCAAACTCATGATGTCGCAATTTATGGTTCATCTTTATAATCAATTCAACTACCCATGAGGTTAATGAGTCATGAAATAACAATACTTGATTTGATCGGAAAACTCCTGGTTACAAGTCAAACTGGATGCGTTGTTCAAATTCTCCTCCAAATGTCTCAAATAAATAGCTTGAGGAAGTGCAACCAAATAGACTGATGAAATAAGTTTTTATGTATTGTCAACTGCTTAGCTCTCAGACTTGAAGAAATCAATAGTTAGGTGCTTACATCTTTATTGTGTTTGACCGACACTTTGGACATGCTTTGTGACGGGGTTAGCAATAGATTAGAGCTTGAACAATAGGCTGCCATTGCTATCTCTGCACCGTTAAATCCGGTATCCAAGCTTGGCTTTCCGCCTCCACCCAGGAGATTTGAACCAACATGCTGTTTGTAGCAGGAAATCATTACCTAGCTCAAAATAAAACAGACTGTTGTTTGAACAAATACATTGTTTCTAGTATATGATCATGCCCAAATGGCTATATAGCATTATGAAACAGTTTTAACTGTTTGATTAATCAGCCGCCTTCAAGCAGAAAATTACACAAGCATCACTCGCAGCATATTACATTTCACACTGCTATGGTCAACAAACTGATCCCATATGGGAACATATCACATTTTCCCCGATCATGCTAGTTGTACAGCCATGTTAGCATCCGAAGCATATTCTAAATTGTGCTACTTGATAAAGCAAATTTCCATGCATGAGTATGAGGAAGGTTAAATCTAATATATATAATCTTAAAACCCAGTATTACACCTCCAACCACCAGAAAAGGGGAACAATATCTGAAAGGGATCAGGAACATTAGCAACCCATGCAAACTTAACACTACACCAGATAATTAGAAACGAAGAAAATGAGATGAAGGGGAAGGAGGAAGGGGATGGGGAAGGGGAAGGGAGTAAGACATACAAGAAGAAGTCAATTCCTGATCTTAAATCAATTGATTTAACCACTGTGGCATCTTGAACTCGCAGTTTGTTTCTTCTTTTTCTTACCTTGCTTTGTCACAAGGAGCGAGATCTGAGCAAACCCAAACTTCTTTCTCTTTGTGGGGAGTTGCTTGTGACCACCACCCTTCTCACCCTTTAGAGTAGTAGCACGGAGATCACCACTGGGTTTACTAAGCATTTGACCCAATGATACCTTGCGCTTCCCATTGCTTTTTTCTGTCTGCATCCCATTCTCATATTCTTCTGTTAACAGCAGCTTTCTGCTCAGTATTTGCCCTATCGACAGAGTTGACCTCAAAACTGGCTTTGACTCATCATTAACCAGATTCAATCCATTTGCATCTAAGACACGAGAATCTTTACGGAGGTGAGATGGGTAGGAATTCTTGAACTTGGTAGAATTATGTACATAACGTCTTTTCTGACCATGCTCAGATCGCCACTTGCACAGAGCCTCTTCAACTGCCAACTTCCCTCTATTTGCATCCTCTACTCTGCTCAGAGCTTCTTCAAATGTCTTCTTGCTGATTTTGACTTCTTCCGTAGCTTCCTCTACCCGCCTTAAGATCTCTGCTTTTGACACATTAGCTTCATCAACTTCAAGCATGGCATCCATCACTCTCTTCTTGGAAATTTCTTCTGCCTCTCGAGCTTTGGCAGTTAAAGATGAGTATTCCTCAAATGAAAGAGTTACACCATCAGGCTTTTGCAGAAGAACTGCAGAGGAGCTCTCACTGTTTGATAGGGCATTAATCTCTACAAGAGCAACAACTTCAAAGGCTTTAGGGGCTTCCTTCATTTTTCTGGCTGCAACCAATATGATCTCAGCGGTCTCAATCCTAGTCTTTGTCTTCTCAACCAAATCTTTCTCCAACTGTCTAGCCTGTTCCTCCACTTTTGTGATATCAACCACTTCAATTTCATGCTGCCATAAACATAAAAATCCCAAAGAGTCATCTACAAAAATGAAAATAAAGGAAAAAATGAAGTACCAAGAAAAGAGAATCCAACAGTTAGAAAAGACAGATTTCCTTCTAAGGCTCCTTATATTCCATATCAAGACAAAACTTACAAAAATTCCTACGATGAGTAAACTAAGAGCAAGAATAAAAAATCAGGTGGTTCAATTCAGGGAATCAAGAACATGATAAAACACAAACAATTAAGGAAACTATGTAGCTGAGTTAAGGGATCTCAAAATCTATAAACTAACGTGTATTAAACATTCTTCTTGATAGCGACTATATATATTGAATGCATGCAAGCTAGTGCTTCATTATAAATGAGGGGGATGATTTACTTCATTTCGCAGCTACATTGTCACTAAAATTCTCATTCTTTTCCTTTTTTTTNACGGAGGTGAGATGGGTAGGAATTCTTGAACTTGGTAGAATTATGTACATAACGTCTTTTCTGACCATGCTCAGATCGCCACTTGCACAGAGCCTCTTCAACTGCCAACTTCCCTCTATTTGCAGCCTCTACTCTGCTCAGAGCTTCTTCAAATGTCTTCTTGCTGATTTTGACTTCTTCCGTAGCTTCCTCTACCCGCCTTAAGATCTCTGCTTTTGACACATTAGCTTCATCAACTTCAAGCATGGCATCCATCACTCTCTTCTTGGAAATTTCTTCTGCCTCTCGAGCTTTGGCAGTTAAAGATGAGTATTCCTCAAATGAAAGAGTTACACCATCAGGCTTTTGCAGAAGAACTGCAGAGGAGCTCTCACTGTTTGATAGGGCATTAATCTCTGCAAGAGCAACAGTTTCAGAGGCTCTGGCGGCTTCCTTCATTTTTCTGGCTGCAACCAATCTGATCTCAGCGGTCTTAATCCTAGTCTTTGTCTGCTCAATCTCAGACATGGCTCTCAAAACTTCTGATTTTGCTGCTTCTCCCATTTTCTTAAACTGCTCCGTCTCAGAACTCAGTTGTTGTAGCTCCATTGAAATATCCATCGGATTATCAAGACCATCTTTAACTTCATCCTGTTTGGCCAGCTGTAGATTCAGCTTTGTCTTGTTTAGCTCCTCTTCAAGAGAAGAAATTTTCGAAGAATTCGAAGACAACCTTTGACGAGTCTTTTCAAGCAATATCCTTTCCTTCTCTATTTTCTTGCTATATGATGCAACAGTAGCTCGGATATCAGCAAGGTCATTCGTAGTCCTGGTTAGGTTGAACTTGGCCTGTTTCAAACCCATTAAGATGAAACCTGGACCCGAGGAGGGACAGAGGTCCAAACCACCCACCATATCCTGATGGGAAATTGCAGTGTTTTCCTGACTTTCCTTTTCAGATACTTCTGCAGCAGGCTGCAAATTCTGATCATTGGAATTAGCGTTGAGGACTGCATTGACTTCAAATGTTTCTTTCTGTAGCTTTGATTTTAGTTCTTCTACAATCAGTTTAGTTCTTTCCAGTTCTTTTAATACATCAAGTGTTTCCCTTTCTTTCACAACCAAATCTTTCTCTAACTGTGCAGCCTGTTCCTCCACTTTTGTGATATCAACCACTTCAATTTCATGCTGCCACAAACATAAAAACCCCAAAGAGTCATTTACAAAAATGAAAATAAGGGAAAAAAAGGAAGTACCAAGAAAAGAGAATCTAGCAGTTAGGAAGACAGATTTCCTTCTAAGGCTCCTTCTGTTCCCATATCAAGACAAAACTTACAAAATTTCCTACTATGAGTAAACTAAGAGCAAGAGTAAAAATCAGGTGGTTCAATTCAGGGAATCAGGAACATGATACAACACAGGCAATTAAGGAAACTATGCAGCTGAGTTGAGGGATCTCAAAATCTATAAACTAACGTGTATTAAACATTCTTCTTGATAGCAACTATATATATTGAATGCATGCAAGCTAGTGCTTCATTATAAATGAGGGTGATGCTTCACTTCATTTTGCAGCTACTTCATCTAAAATCCTTCCGTTTCAAACACAAGCAAATGTTAAAAAAAGAAATAAAAGAAAAAGTTGACAGCGCTGTTGGATAAAGACGTATACTGTCAGAATAGCAGGATTGCAAAACTGTATTAATGAGTTCTACTTATATCTAGACTGAATGAAACCAGTGACTCAGGCTTATTTTCTGAAAAGTGGGAATCTTTTCAATCACCTTGAAGGAGTGTTATAAGTTATAACATTATCAATGAAGAAGAAACAGATTCAATGTTTCAAAATCCAATCATGCCAAACATCAAACAATGCTTAAAGAGCCACTTTGCCATGCTCACATTGAGTCATCTTTGTAGAGAGTTTCTACTAGAGCCTGGCGCATCAAGAAACTTAATTTACCGTTCACACTCAAAATGTATGGCAAATGAATACTGACAAAAGGAATCCTCTACTCTAAAAACTCTGGGAACGCAGTCCAAAAACCATAGAGCATGCAGAATGTAAGTACGATGGTTCCAGATAGAAAGTTACACCCACGAGCCAGATAGTTCATTTAAATGGCAAGGGAAGACTAATTTACAGTCTCTCAATCTGAGAATTTTGAATGCATCCATCGTATTAAAATCAGAGTCAGAGTTCAAACAACCAAACTTAGAAAGCTTAGAAGGTGATCCTAGGGATTGCATTTGGCTGCCACAAGCAATCCATTTCACATATCACAACACAGCCATAGAATGTAAGCCATGTGGGACCTTCATTGCTCCACTAAAATACATCTATCACCATTCTTAACTGTAATTCACAGGTATAGAACCCCAATAACCTGTACCCAATATTGTTCAAAATGAAAAATTGCTCCCACAAACCAAAAGGGGACGCGAAAACAGCATTTCCATTCAACTACTAACCACGACACAAAATCCCGAGAAGAATTGCTCTAATAAGAAGCAATGTGCAGCAATATGAACCAATTTTGAACAACAATTTATTATTGTCGGATCACAACAACATTATACTTCAATAACCAAAAGAAGGTCAGGGATACAAGGCAATGGTCGCAATATATAAAAATGTCAAGCAGAAATTGTCAAGAAGAATCAAAATTTCATGTTTTACTATATCTAAACAAAAAATAATACACATATTACCTCAGATATTATGACAATAACCACAAAACAAAAGATGGGGCCAAATGAAAGCAACAATTGTGAAGGAAAATTGTAAGAGAGAGACCTCAGAAACTTTAGAAGAGAGCTTGTGAGAGTTGGGTCTCCAAAACCCAATACCGCCGAATCGACTCGCTGCTTCCTTCACCGACTCGAACGGCGCTGACGTGTCAATCTCCGCCCTGAAACTATTCCTCTTCTTCTTCTCCGAACCCGGGTCACATTCACTAGATTTGGGTCCCATTTTCCACCCCAAATCAACTGACCCATTAGCTAATTTACCCGCTTCTGTGGTTTCAGAAATTACTTGGTTACTGCAATCTGAGATTTGGGCAGCCATTAAAAGACAGGCTTAAACCCTAGACGCATACAGTGAAGCCGACTTTTGAGTGAAGAGTGGAGAGAGAGACAGAGAGAGCAATGAAAAGAAGATTGAACTACCGAACAGAGTAACGTTCACCTGAAAAGTGCTAACGTTCGTTTTTCCAGAAAACCCAGAAAGTGAGACAGAATTTTAGAGAGGGTTTAGGGAGCATGGGAGAGAAAAAATTACCCCTTTGTGGAATGTACCTTCTTCTCGAGACCAACTAATATCATGCTCAAGATTTCCAAGCTTATCCAGTGTGCAAATTAGTTTGGTTGGTGAAATTTTATTTATTTATTTTTTACTATAATGTGTTGGGACTTGTACGTATTCCTCATTTTTAAAATTACTTGATACTCGTTCCAACTTAAACTAGATTAGAATATATGGGTGACTAACCCAAAGAGGTATAAAAAATAATTGAATTTAAAACCTCTAAGTTTCCGGTGATTAGGCTCAACTATCGAACTGAATCACCCTTAAGACTTATTTAGATGAATTTTAGGGAGGAGTTTGGATTAATTTTTTTAAACCTTTTAAACTCAAACCATTCTTTAGAAAGATGAGATTCAACATTTAATTAGGTCTATACTCATGTTTGATAAGCAACACATACATACGTAGGACCTACGAATATATCATAATTACTAAAAAATATTTATCATTTAAATGACTATTTTACCCTTGATCAATCTAATTCGTACTCATGTTAAATGGTACAATTATTTTTTGGATCCTTAACCCTTTACCCATATTCCCAAACCCACCCCTTTCCTAAGTTTGACGAAACTCATGATCATGATTTAATCTTCAGACTAACTACGATCAAATTTAAAAACCTGAAACTAAATTTTTCATACAAACACGAGATTTAGAGGAACGTTGGACCATTATCCCTAAACTCATTTTGCCAAGCCCCATACCCCCTTACCAAACAGCCCCTAATTTGTTGTGGAAGTATTTTGGTATGGAAAATGCTATTTATTTCACTTGATGGTTAATTTTCTATTTTATTCTGACCATTGAATTAACATAATTGCTGTTCAATCCCCACGTAAAATAGAATAGGATGTCCGGAGTTCCAAATTTGATACATCAAAACATAGTTATCAAAGAACAAGGGCTTAAGAAGAGGAGGTCCCTTAATTAAGCTCCTTGAATTCAAATGTTGCAGTCTTGGCATAGGGATACTTTTTCTATTTGATCCAATTTAAGTGAGGCTTGCTGATTAGGAAAAACTTCACCTAAAAAAATTGCAATTGAATAATCATAAAAGAACACCAATAAGGAAAGCCGAATCATCATGGTTCCATTTTGCTTTCTTCTTCCCTCCCAAAGCATTTTAGAGTTGATTGTTGCCCAAAAGCAGGGAAAAAAGCTCTCTTGGTACCGTTGCTACGAGCCACTTGAATTTCAATTCAAATCAGTTCATGATACCATGCATTTAGATTTTTGCCAAGTGTCTAACTTTCCCAATTTCGATCTCCCACACAAGAAAATCCCCCTACTGCATGACAATGAGGTTCATGTGTTGAAATTCGTTAAGAGTTCAATTTCAACAATGGATTATCTTAACTGTTATGGTAACCTGTACTAATCTATTTTAAGTTTAATTCGATGAAAAAATACAAAAAATTTTAGATGTTGAGAAATGACACGAGGATCTCTTGAGTTTTAGTATAATACAACAAAGGCGTTCATCATCAAAATTACAAACCAAATTCAATTCAGAGACCTAGTTTAAAAATACATATCAGGCCCAGAATTGCAAATCAAGCCTAACTCAAATATATAAGTCAAGCACACCACATGATGGAGGAAGCTAAATCAGGTCTGCCGCACTATCTTAAGAGAGTCATGTCAACCATGCCATCTTGAAAGACTGTCCACAACTGTCACACGAGCAGATTTCCGTGAGACGCAATCATCGGGTGCATGACGACACCTCCACGGAATTGCCTTGCTTGTTACGAGAATGACGCCACTTCCACCGAATTACCTCACCTGTTACAAGAATGACGCCACTTCCACCGAATTACCTCACCTTTTATGAGAATGACACCTCAATCTGTTAGAAGATGCTTATAAATTATAAGTCCCACTAACACAAAGAAACATCTCTCACATATCACTCACATCTGAGCACTCTACACCCCTTGAGCAATAAAATACTCATACCATCTTACCTTCATAGTTGAATAGGTTACGCTAATCGAACCACTTAAATTATATTTTGTTTGTATTGACTCTCAACATTTCTTACTGCATTTAATATTTGATATGTGGTGCATAAACACTTTTTGCGCATCTTCAACTTCACCAAAGTAAGCTGAATAACTTTTTGATGCAGAATGAGTGACGAAAATTTTGGTGTTTTATTTGAGCATAGTCAATCCCATTCAGTTAGGGAATTTTCTAATATTTTATTTTATTTCTTAATTTAATTAGAAAATTATTATTATTTTTTTTAGTTTAATTAAGATTTTATTTTATTTAGTTTCTTAGTTTATTTAAAATTTTAGTTTTTTATGTTTTTTACTACTATTTAAAGTTTTGTAAGCCGTAAGGCAAAATAGTTTTTGATTATTGAATATAATTGAGAGAGTTGTTTTTTTTTTCTTCCTAATTCTTCTTATATTTTTAGGAATCAACAGAATTATTAAATTTTTTAAAATTACTATTCTTCGTGAATTAACATGCTTAGAGTAGGAATCTAAATCGATATGTGTGCGCAAATCAATGGTTTATTTTTATCATCTTTTTTTGTTCCTTATACCTTTTTTTCGACTCGCTTTCTTGCATCACTTTCTTTCGTTAGATTAATTAAATAGCATTTCTAGCTTGCTTTCTAGTAAATTGTAAGGGCCAGCCCACTAGAGCACCTAAGAGAAGGTAAATTGAAGAAGGCTGCACATAAATAACATAGAGTGGAAGTGAAGGTGGAGCAAGGAGTGTAAAAGTGACAAAATTTAAAAATTCATAAAATTTTGGATAGGTACCACATAAATTACATATTTGTGGGAAAATACCTTGCTAAAAATGTATTATAGATAAATTTTATTAGTTGAAAATGTATTGTGTCTAAATAAACAATAACAATTTTTAAAAATTTTCCTTTACTAAAATACTTTTTTTTTTATAATTCATGAACTGTTCAATTTGTTAGTTCCTTTTTTCCATGGGATTTATTTTTATTATATCAATGGTTTCCCATTTTAATAGAAATACCTTTTTTATATATATAATTCATGGACTATTTTGTTTGAAAATTCCATTTTTCATGGGATTTGTTTTATTATATCAGCAATTTTCTATTTTAATAGATCAGGATATTGGAGTTTTAAACGTATATCTTCTTCTTTTACTTCACCGTTTAGTATTTTTTTGCTACTTCAACGTCTAGTGTTACACTTGTGATGTAACATTGTCATGTTCTTATAAAGTACTATGTGATGTCACATTATTGTTGTCGCATTGTGGCAAGCATAACATTTNCGAAAATATAGCAAAACGTTCTTAAAATTTCAAATTTTTTGAAAACCTACCAGTAGGTTTTAATGTTCTACCATTAAGTTTTGCCTACTGGAAAAATTCTACCACAGAAAAGTGACATTCTATCGGTAGGTTTTGCCTATTGGACTACATCTACCAGTAGGTATTCCCAAAACCTACTGGTAGGTGTGCCCAGAATTGCCTATTTCACATGTTTTCGATTTTCAATCCACTCCAATCCATTCTATATCCGTCAAACACATGTATAATGAAAATTTTCACATTAAACATGGTCCACACAAATTCTATTACATTCATTTCCATGAATTTACATGTTAAAACTAAGTTTTCATAGTGATTTTACAAAAACTCAAAATAAAGCCATATTTCAGATTTTCTTCATCCTTAATAGCCCGAATAAGAGCCGTCCACTAGATTATATCCCACACTTGAAATGTTTTTCCCAAAAAGGGTGAGTCACGCTCAATAGGGTATCTCCTAAAGAGGCTACTCCCCAACCTAAATGCATATGAAATGTTCACATACAATATTTAACAAGCAATAACCATTCCAATCAAGAATTTGCAATTCAATGTTGGAAATTACCATGTCATGCAATAAAATGAGATCAAACTCACTCATGCACTTTAACCCGAGCCTTCACCGGCTCCCTTCACTCATGCAATGTCATGAGCACGAACTGGGTTTTTCAAGCCCCCGCCATTAATGTTTCACATCCAATGACTATTTAAAATCTTCGAGTTTTTTTTGGAGTGGATATTTATGGACTTATACCAACGGGCACCCAACCGACAAGGAATTTATGGACTTTCACCAACGATTTTGCGTACATCGACACATTTTATGGACTATACACCAACAAAGTGCATATCCAATCACTGAGTCTCTCACCCTAGGGATAGTCTAGCCCTTCTTGTTAATCCCGACCTAATTTTCAATGCAAATATGTGACTCAGCCGGATCTTCGATCCAATTTCCTCGAGCCCATCCATCATCCACCAAGTGTGGTGTTAGATGACAACCACGCACCCACACCCACAAAATGCGATGTCTCCGTGCATATGTGATATAGTGCACAATAGCATAACAACAACCATGTCCAATATATTATGAATGTCATATGGACCATCAGATTTCAACATATACCATGTCTAATTATATCATATGCATATAATCATCATGGTTTATCACAATGTCAATACGTCATCAACATATATCAACATATTTCTCAAAAAATAAACAATTCCCAAGCATGTTATTTCAATTTCATCAAAACAACATATCTCACTTATTCATGACATATTATCAAACACCAAATAAGGCACAAATTTCATGTAAACACATAATATGCCCACGATTCCACATTTCTCAAAAAATTACCACAAGTAACTTCCACATATCAAACTCAAGTTAGAAATTAGTTTTAGATCATTTCTACACCCATTTTCACATTTCAACAACAATAGGCAATTGTTAATGTATCTAACAACCTACCTACCTCATATAAACACCCTAGGTTGGAAATAAACCTAAGTAAGATGAAACTCTACCTCTTGAAGTGTAAGAACGAGATGTAGAAAGCTTCAAGAATCCGATTCTCGTCCAAAACTCTTGATTTCTCCAAGCTCGTTTTTGAAATTTCGGTAAAATCTGTCCTTCTTGGTATGGTTTTGTAGCCCTCGACGAGTATAACAATCTTTGTTCTTGACTTGAGTTGATTTGAGCAATGTATCGACATAGATCATAGAGAGAAGTGAAGAAACCCTAACTTTTTCCCTCTCTTCTTCCTCTTTCTTTTCTAACGGGTGAAAGACTGAGAAAATGAGGAAGAAATCTAATTTACTTCCCCTTTTATACTACCTAAATACTTGGTCCACAATTTGCCACACGTTCTTCTTTATCGGGTCTATTTTCGCTTCAAAACGATTAAATTTTATCCCGGTTCAAGTTCAAGACACTTTTATTTCAACTTGTTTTAAATTATTTTACAACTTTCAAAATTTGTTAAAGTAATTAAATTTTGCGAGACGAATCCAATGGTGAAGTCCACTTCATCATCCGAGTTTTAGAAAAATTCATGTTTTCAACCTATACTTAAATAACAAATTATCGTTATGCTGATTTTACAACTAAAGTTTACCACATTTTTTTGGGTATTACTAAAATGTTACATTAAGGTTATCAACAATTTTTTGGGGGGTAAAATTTCCATTTTTTGGGGTTATATTTTGGGTTAAGTTAAAATTATTAAAACAGAGTTTTTCACCACTAAATAAATTACAACAAAGTTATCATATTTGGGTACACATTTTGTGTTAAATTAAAATAGGTAAAATAATTTGGGGTAATAAGAAACTAATTACATAGTTGAGGATATAATATGAAAAATATGAGAATTTTTTTTTAAAAGGGTGATAATTTAGGGGTATAAGTAAAATTTATTTTGGACATGATCGCAATTTGANAAGTTTTTTAAAAGGGTGATAATTTAGGGGTATAAGTAAAATTTATTTTGGACAGGATCGCAATTTGATCGCTGGTTGATCAATTGAGATTAGTTTGCTAAAAAGATCGCTACTGAAACCCCCGATAGCTATATAAGCGATCCAGGTTAGATCGCTCATATTGCGATTAACTTTTTTTTTTCTTCTATCCCCCCAAACCAAAAATCCAACTCCTCAACAACCCTAGAACCCCAAATCGATTTCACCCAACCTGATGGCAAGCTCAAAACCCTAAATTAGCAACCATCGCCACGGCCTCGAACCCCAAATCAACAACCAAATTGAACCGAAATCGAACCCAATTGCTAGTGCCACCACCATTGCTAGAGCAACCATCGCCATTGCCACCAGAGTCAATGCCATTGGAGCCACTACCATCGGAGCCATTGTCACAGCCACGACCAGAGTAACCATTGCCACTGCCACCACCTTCCTCTTCTCCGAGGTATCCTTTCTCTCTCTCTCTCAATTTCATAATGTTGTTGTTTACATAGTTGCATAAGGGTTTTGTTTAGGGGGTTGAACGAATGATGGCTCAAAAGTAATGCAATCTTATATTTCTCACATCTCCATCAATTGTTATTGCTTAAAAGTAATAGATAATTTGCCATGTTATTGCTCTTTTTTTTTCCTAGATTTTTTCTTATTACAACAGAGCTTAATGACCGACAAAAAGAAGTATAGGCCAAAAGTTGTGGATAACTGTAGGGGGGAAAATGAAGAGGAAGAAGAGCTATAATCATCCTCCCTCTATTGATCCATCGTCGAAAAAGAACTGTAATCATCCTGCCTCTATTGATTCATCCTCTATAGTTGATCCCACTTCCACCAATCCAGTTGATCCCACCTCCAATCCAGTTGATCCCTTATTCAATAAAGCAAGTTCATCCAACCCCATATGCAATGCAGACATATCTTTCTTTAACAAAAATTGCAAACATTGGTATGATAACTACTTTTATTATAGGCCTTTGTTATTGGAGAGGGGTGTTTTACTGGATCAATTAAAATATATAGGATGTGATGTTATTTTTGCTCTTCATTAATGGAATTCTACAGTTAATATCAAGAAAATGGATAAAGCATATAATACATTGGTGAAGATATTTTATGCAAACATGCATGATATTGATAAAGGTGATCACAAATTTAAGTCCCTTATGAGGAATGTAAGTTTTAAAATAACCCCAGATTTAGTTTCAAAAATATTGAGAGTTCACAAACCCTTTGTTCCTAATGATACACTTATCTATCCATTCAAGAATTCTAAGGACATATCTAAGTTGGAAGATGTTTATTCAGAAATTGAGAGTATACCTAATAATTTTAATGAGAGTATTGACAATACAATATTTTTTCAGCAAGACCTTACTCCCGAATATAGGATGCTAAACCTTATAGTGGGGGTACAATATTAGTCTAAGAGGACATACTACTGATTTTGGACTTAATCGAGCTCATCTCTTGTATGTCATTGGAAAGGGTATATGTAAGGATCTACCATGTTTAATAGGTGATGAAATTATTTTGGTACAACGTATAAAAGATAGGTGGCGATGTCTTCCATTCTTAATTTTGATTTCAAAGATTATGGAGTTGTGATTCACTCAAGCGATGCATATTCCACTCCCATGAATCTGATTTTTGGTGGGACAATAAAAAAGAGTTTGGGACAAGGGAAGAAGAAGAAAACTCAGCAGCCACAACAACCACAAGTTGAAATCGAGAATGAAGTTGAAGCAGAGGATGAAGTTGAAGCCTAGGATGACCCAAATTCTTCCACAGGTGGTCTTCCTCCATTGACTATAATGGGACATTTGCTTGTACAAATGATCAAAAAGATGGAGCAATTTAAAAATACAAGATGAAATAAAAGAGTATCTGAAGGTGATCGATAGTAGGATGGATAGAATTGAGTTTTTTTTTTTTTATGAAAAGCAAAGAAATAGCTAGGAAGTGACAATTATATGTAATTGTAGTTGTTGGTTGTTGATACAATAGTTGAGCCAGCAGTAGTGAAATGTGATGAAACAAATTAATGCAAAATGACATATTTTTGTCAAAAATCTAAAATATTTTTGTTCTTTATATATAAAATGAGCTTGGTAATGGTTGTGATGAGCAAATGGTTGTGGTAATTTAGTAGTAAGATTATAAATTCTTACCGTAATTTTACCTCTAAGAATACACAAAAAAAGTTGTACTCTTAAACCCAAAAAAGTTGTATTCTACGCCCAAGCAAGTTGTATTATAACCCAAAAAATGGTAATGTTAACAAAAAAAATAGTAATTTTTCCCTCAAAAGCGGTAATCTTTCCTAAAAAATGGTAATCTTTCCCTAAAAAGTGATAATCTTGCCTCAAATAAATGGTAACTTTATTCAAAAAAGTTGTATTCTTACAAAANCCTAAAAAGTGATAATCTTGCCTCAAATAAATGGTAACTTTATTCAAAAAAGTTGTATTCTTACAAAATAAAAGTGATAATGCTACACTCAAAAAGTTGTATTCTTATACATAAAAAAGTTGTATTCTAATTCAAAAAATGGTAATGTTAACCTAAAAAGTGATAATCTTACCTTCAAAAGTGGTAATCTTCCCTAAAAAGTGGTAATTTTGCCTCAAATAATGGGTAATCTTACCAAAAAAGTGGTATTCTGACAAAATAAAAGTGATAATGTTACAAGTTGTATTCTAAACCCAAGCAAGTTGTATTCTAACCTAAAAAATGGTAATGTTAACTAAAAAGGTAATAATCATTCCCTCAAAAGTGGTAAGTATTCTTACACCCAAAAAAGTTGTATTTTAAGCCCAAAGAAGTTGTGATCTAACCCAAAAAAATGATAATATTAATCAAAAAAGTTAATATTTCCATCGAAAGTGGTAATCTTCCCTAAACAATGGTAATCTTCCCTAAAAAAAGATAATTTTACCTCAAATAATTGGTAATCTTACCAAAAACTGGTATTCTTACCAAATAAAAGTGATAATGTTACACAAAAAAAGTTGTATTCTAAGCCCAAGGAAGTTGTATTCTAATCCAAAAAAATGGTAATGTTAACCAAAAAATTGTAATATTTTCCTTCAAAGTGGTAATATTTCCATCAAAAGTGGTAATCTAACCTCAGATAATTGGTAATCTTACTAAAAAAGTGGTATTCTTACCAAATAAAAGTGATCAGGTTACACCCAAAAAATTGTATTCTTACAAAAAAAAGTTGTAATGTTAACCAAAAATATGATACTCTTACCTCAATAGTGGTAATTTTTCCCTCAAAAAGTGGTAATCTACTCAAAAAATTGGTAATCTAACCCAAACAATGTGATAAATATTGCCTTAAAAAATTGGTAATCTTACCAAAAAAAGTGGTATTCCAACCAAATAAAAGTGATAATGTTACACCTAAAAAGTTGTATTCTTTATATATAAGATGAGCTTGGTAATTTTTGTGATGAGCAAATGGTAGTGATGAGCATGGTATTCGATTTTTTTTGCTTCCAATAAAGGTCAAGCTAGGTATATCGAAGTGGCTAGTTTTGCTCCTCATTCAGCTAGACCTTTAAGCATGCCAACTGATCTTTCAAATTCTAGTCTCCTTTAGAAGTTGCTTTCAAGAAGTTGTGGAGGATTTCTAGACTGTTTATGCTATTGTTCATGCAATTGTTCAAGACACTGACCGAATTGTTTTGCCAGATTTTAAATTATAGTGGACTGAACATTGTTTACGTGACTGTTCATGTGTCTGTTGTTTATGTTTCAGCTGGACTGATCCTCACCTGTTGTAATTTTATTTTTCAATTAATAAAATTACCTCGCTCCGCCGAGGTTCACCCAAAAAAAAAAGTTATATCGAAGTGAAAAAAACTTGGAATGGAGAATGTAAAGCATTTTCATTCAAAGTTTCAAAAAAAAGAGGATTTGATCAACCCAACTTGCTCCATGATCTTGGTGTCCATTGTGATAGCATAAATTGATGGTTAGATGACAATGGTGAAAAAATAAAATTTGTAGGATAAAATTTGTAATTTTTGTAATTACCTCCATATTACTAAAACTAGTGTTGATGTATTGTGATTGAATGGTAGATTAAAAGCTTGACATTCCATCCTAAAATAACAAGGAATGAGTTCATAAGAAAAAAATATAAATATCCAAAGAGTATTATATGAACCTGACAGTTGAGGATACCCTCGTTGACAAAGGGAATGCAACGGTCATCCTCTTCAATGATGGCATAAATTGTTGTGGTCCACCATGTTGTGAAAAAGACATTTGGGGTAGTTGTTCCGATCCACTAAGTTGTGAAAAAAGGCATGTCCCATAGTTGCTGTAATCCAATTGCTTGTGAAAAAGGCATGTTATCGAATGGATCATTGGATTGAAACATCAAGAGTGAAAATTTTCTAATAGTATGCCCAGTGCCCTAGCATTTACTACATCTTTGCGGGTTGATTGGAATATTCTTACGTGCACGACTTGGATTACCCTTGGTTTTCAAAATCTTTGGATCATTCACACCGAATTGCGTATTCATCACATTTGCATCGTGTATACCAAGTGACTTATGACGGGCATTTAGAAGAGAAGTTCATTGTTGCACCATACTCCTCAAATCATTTGAGTCTGAGAGCAACTGTGAAGGGTAATAACACATTTGACTGCACATTGACATAAGTCTAGCATAACACGTAAGAATTGACACATTCGGCTACACATTACCACATTTGTGTGCACATTTATACCCTGGTTTTGCTTTAATGGTTCATCTGTTCATCACACTTGTATGAGAAAACTCTAGTATGTGCTCATACTTCATGTCCACGATCATGTAAGAGCATGAAATCTCAAATGACTCAAATTTTATGCAATTGCATTTAAACACGTGAATTTGAGGACAATATTGCACAATCCACCTTGAATCTGGTTATGTGAAACTCTGATGACATTTACTCTCGATCTTATCCACTACAAAAAATATAGCTTCTTCTTGTATCTTATCACGGACCTTGAAGAAAATATTTCTAGTATATAGTGCAGTAGCATGCTCCTCTAAGCATCTCAATGCTGTCAGCGTCACTGGCTTAGAATGTTCCGACTCAAAGTCATCATTGACCTCACACTCCTTGATCCTTGCCAAACCCCTATCATAGTGCCTAACAAACTCGAATAATCAGTCACTTGTTTTAGAAAGCGTTTCAGGTAGGCATTTATACTCTCCGATCATTGCGTGCTTTTTAATTTGACAAAAAAAATTTCTCGCAAGTACGCTTTGGCCCATTTGAATCGCTTTGCATAAACTTCTGCTATCCAATTGTTTGTCTCTAGTCCAAATAATTTGACCATTGATTTTCACTCATTTTCAAATTCTTCTGGAGTACATCGAGCATACATGCACCTCTTGCATGCGTTGACAAAATTTTCAGCATTAAAATATATATATATATATATATATATATATATATATATATATATACATCTTGTTTTCCATTGCATGAAGAAAGGTATTCAATACCCACACATATGTATCAATCATCTCGTCTGAAAGTAATGTGCACCCAAATATAGTTGTAGCATTGTGGTGGTTAACACCGACAAATAGCACAAAAGACTTATTAAATGCATTCATTTGATTTGTAGTATCAAACGTCATCACCTCACCAAAGCAATTGTAATCTAGTCGAGATGTCAAATCAGTCCAAAACAATCAATTCAACGAATTGTCTTCGGTGACAGAATATTTGAAATAGAATTGCGGGTCCAACTCTTTCTTATCGCTCAAGTAGGCTAATGCGCTCTCTACATCATTGTCTCTCAACTCTTCTCTACGGTAGGATGTCATGTCATTGTAGAGATCCTTTATGGTAAACCCAACATTTTGATATCCTCCAAATTGTTGCAACATGAAATCTCTAATATGACTTGTACGCATACCAACATTGTGTAATGATATAGCTTGTGCTCTGTCGGGGCTCTTGACACGCCTGTGTAATCGGAGAAATGGAACACCACGTTGTGGAATCAATTCATGGTTGTGGTCCATAACAAACTCTTTTACAACCCATTCTTGTGTATTCCTATCAAACTTCACTCGAAATGTTGCCTTGCATCCAAGCCGTGTTAACCCTCATGGTTCCCTTGATTGCTCTACACGTTCTGCATTCTTTGCGAACTGACACCATTCTCTCGAACAAACCCACTATCTTGAAATTAGCGTGTTGTTCTTGTGATGCTTTAGGTCATCCTTACGAACATTGAAACCCGTATATCTACCATATGTGTTATAAAATTGTCCGGCATCTTCATGTGATATAAATGTCATTGCAAGGACTTCTGTAGATGCTAATTCTTCCCTCATTGCAATGGCTTCATTGGATGTTAACTTATCCTTGCTTTCCTGATGGAAGTCCATGTCCTAATATTCATCATTTTCAAAATCATGCAATATGTCATCTGTTATATCACTATTTAAGTCTACAAGAACCTGTTTTCCTTTTTTTCATCTGTGCTGATTATACCTAAGCACAAATAATTAAAAATCTTATCTTTAAGAAATGACTACTATTCTTACCTATCAAAATAAGAAGATAATAGTTGTGGACATAACAATTAATAACAAACATCTATGGATAAAAGATCATTAAATACTTACCTTGTTTGATATGAATTTTTCAATACCTAGCATTCCACTTAATTTCATGGATGATCAAGAAAAAAATCGTTAAATATGTTGGATTGAAGTTAGATGGGTGATGAAAGAATGGAGGTTTTAAAAGTGAATTTGGTGAAGAAACGCAAGTTATAATTCAATTTGACTTCAGTTTGTCCAAGGTTGAGAAAATCATAATAGTTGAAACAGTGGCGGTACATTTACTTCACAATTAAATGTCATTTATTACACAACAATTATATTACCTACTTCAAAACATATTTTTCTTACAACTATTTATTTCAGAATTAGAACGTTTTGGGCGGATTGCAAATGTTGGGTGATGTTCAAAGATGTGTAGTATATTATTATCATTATATTCTTATGTTAATAACATGTTAATTTTAAAATTATGTCATACATAAATTTTTTAATTTATTATGGATTTTTTTTAAATTAATGGACTTTAATAAGGTTAAAAGTTAGATGAATTAAAATTTAGTATTCTATTTAATATAATTAAAATTTGGTATTCTATTTAATATAATAAGGTTAAAAGTTAGATGAATTAATAAAGTGAATTTTTATTGGATGTTAATTGATTAAATTGAATGTTATTTGGATGATTTTGGATATAAATTGGATGAATTTAATACTAATTAAGTTGAATTTTAATGTTAATTTGATGAATTAAATGTGTTACAGTAATATTAATTTGTTAATTACATGTTAATTAAATGCTTTAGATGATAATTTTGAGGCTCTGATCTCGGTAGTCATGATCTCACAGTAGTCTTGGACAAATTGGTTTCAGATCACTACTTAATCGCAGGCTTGATTGGTCGTGATTAGTTCGGTGTTCTTGATCGCTACCCAACACTTGATTGGTCGATGTTGTCTGATCGTTACTCTTGATCACTACTTGCACTTGAACGGTCCAAGTGTTCTTGATTGGTATTTGATCACACATGACTGGTCCTAAAAAGTGGTAACCTTACCCATAAAAATTTGGTAATTTTACCCAAAAAAATTGTAACATTTACCAAACAACTGGCAGCTATAAAAAGTGATAGTCTTACCAAAACAAATGGTAACCTTATTAGGAAAATGGCATTCTTGATCAAAACAAGTGGTAATCTTCCCTAAATATTGGTAATATTACCCAAAAAATAGTGATTATTTAATGTCAAAAGTAGTCTTACCAAGTAAAAGTGATAATTTTATACAAAAAAGTTGTATTCTAACAAAAAAAATGATATTCTTATCTTTTTCAACGGTGTTAATATTGCCCTCAATAAGTGATAATATTCCCTAAAAAATGATAATCTTACAATAAAATAGTGATAATCTTGCCTCAAAAAGTGGTAATGTTAACCAAAAACAGTGATAATGTTACCTAAAAAAGTGGTAATGGTAACTAAAAAGTGATACTCTTACCTCAACAGTGATAATTTTTCCAATAAAAAATGGTAATCTTCTCAAAAATGGATATCTTAGCATAAAATAGTGATAAGCTTTTCCCAATAAGTGATAGTGTTAACAAAAAAAGTGGTAATGTTAACAAAAAAGTGATAATGTTATCCTAAAAAGTTGTAATGATAACCAAAAAGTGGTACTCTTTCCTCAACATTAATAATTTTGCCCTTAAAAAGTGGTAATATTCCTCAAAAAATAGTAGTCTTACTAAAAGATAGTGATAATCTTACCTAAAAAATGGTAATATTAACGAAAAAAGTGGTACTTTTACCTCAAGTGAGTAATCTTAACTAAAAAAGAGGTAATATTAACCAAAAAAATGGTAATACTACAAAAAAGAATGGTAATGTTAACCAAAAAAGTTGTACTCTTACCTCAACAGTGTAATCTTAACAAAAAAAATGATATTGTTAACCTAAAAAATGGTAATATTAACCAAAAAGTGATAATGTTAACAAAAAAAAGTTGTAATCTTAACAAAAAAAATGGTAATGTTAACAAAAAAAGTGGTACGCTAATCTCACAAGTGTAATCTTAATCAAAAAAGTGATAATTTTAATCAAAAGAATGGTAATGTTAACAAAAAAAATAGTATTATTACCTCAATAGTGTAATCTTACCCTCAAAAGTGGTAATCTTTCCTAAAAATGGTAATCTTACAAAAAAAAAGTGATAATCTTACCTAACAAAGTTGT
Source organism: Ilex paraguariensis (assembly GCA_963454935.2). Lineage (NCBI taxonomy): Eukaryota > Viridiplantae > Streptophyta > Magnoliopsida > Aquifoliales > Aquifoliaceae > Ilex > Ilex paraguariensis. Next base: position 803,318 of record CAUOFW020001392.1, read on the forward strand.
AACCTTGCAGACAATTGGTATTCTTACTAACCAAACTCCAATTACCTTGGAACCTTACTCTAATTTATTCTAAAAAAAGTTTTAAGTGCATTTGGTTTTTATTAAATATAAGCTTACTATAATCTCAACCTTAGCTTTAAAAAATGATAATTATTTTACAACCTCTTGAATGGTTCATAGGGATAAAAACAATTCTATAATTCCATCTTCTTCTTTCTCCTTCTTCTTCCTTCTTATTTGTCATGAGTTTTTTTTTTTTTTTTTATGAATTTGTAAGAGTCAATGGGTAACTAGTAAAAAGTGATAGACTTGATTAGCTGGAAGTTCCTCATTACACATCTACGATAAATTCTGTTTTTTCTATATCATAATGAAAAGTAGATAGTCGGTATCGTAGCCCAACCCTTGTCTTCAACGTTTTTTGCCATACAAGAACTGAAGGGTGTCACTGCTACAGGCTGGAGGACCCATTGATGGGGAATTTCATGATGGTGTCTGCCCACTAGAGTATTGAATACCTCACAAGTTAAATAAAAAGTCGAAGGCTTTGCTTTTTGTTAGGATTTGTTGCTGACGCCTGCATGTGAAGGATTATAATTAGATAATTATCACATTTTACAAAGAACTGATCAAGATTTTGAAGATATTAAGGAGCATATATAAATGTGGCATGATAATTTTTGGGAGATAGATTATTCAAGGCTAAAGTATAGTTGAATATATAATAAGTATGCATCATGCATGGCCTCTTACTCGAACATTCATTAGTCATGCCTATTGTTAGGATTAGTAATGACTAAGTATAAATTAGAGTCATGCTTTGCGCATTCTGCATTATGTTTAATTAATTGTATGTCGACTTATTTATGAAACAAATCCCACTAAAACAAGACTGCTTTTAATACTTACAAAAAATGCATTTCTTCCTTTTTATTGTATCACTTGTTAAAAGCAAGCGGAATCAACAAGACTGTTTTTAATACTTACAAAAATGCATTTATTCATTTTTATTATATCACTTGTTAAAAGTGGAATCAACAATTTCACTTTCAACTGAAAGCGGAATCAACAATTCCACTTTTAACTGAAAGCAGAATCAATAATTCCGCTTTCACCATGAAAGTGGAATCAACAATTCCGCTTTTAAAAACTATCATAGATCGGTAAATAAGTTTAAAAGTGTCGTACTTTGGTGTTTTTGTTTGCAAAATGCTGTATTTTGATAATTGACTCATACTTGTTGGGAGGTCGATTATTCAAGACTAAAATATAGGTGAATATATAAGAAGTATGAATCATGCATGGCCTCTTACGCGAACATTCATTTGTCATGCCTGTTGTTAGGATTAGTAATGATGATTAAGTATAAATTAGAGTCGTGCTTTGCTCATTCTGTATTATATTTAATTAATTTTGTGTAAATTTATTTGTGAAACAAATCCCACCCTTTTTATATTAAGTAGTTTAACATATTGTGTAAAGATGAATCACCAACATTTTTCTTAGGGTCCGTTTGATTAAAAAAAGTATAATGATAGAAAGTAAGAGATGGAAGAAAAACTTAATTGATCAATTGGCTAAGAAGATGTGCAGAAATGAAAAAGGTAAACTTCCTTGATTAGTCGACCGAGAAGATAAGTACTGAGAGGAGTTGTGGTGTGTTAAAACAGGGACAGTGGTAAACAATGAAACATATAGCAAGTTTCATGAAAAAAAAAAAAATTGTGTAGATTTTGTGGCAAAATAGAAAGCCTCAATTGCAGAAAAATCTGATCATGCAGAAATTTTTTTTTTCCCCAAAAAACTGTTGATTCCTACTTACCAAATGCCAGTTTTTTTTTTGTTTCTCTTTCTCCCATTTTCCACCATTCTCTTTTTAACCAAACGAACCCACATGGATATATTTCAAATGAATGACATTGCAAATTCATGTCTAAGCATGAAAAAGTACCAACTTATAAATGGATATTTGCCAAACAAATATATGTGGATATTCGACAGCTGTTCATCCCCATCCTTTTGGATTTTAAACTAATATTTGTGCATAAATCGACGATTTATTTTCATCATTCATTTTCATTACTTATTCCTTTCTTTGTACTTGCTTCACTGCATCACTTTCTTTCATTGGATTAATTAAATAACATTTCTAGCTTGATTACCAGTAAATTGCAAAGGGTAGCCCACTAGAGTAGCTAAGCAAATGTCCGTTGAAGAAGGCTACACCTAAATCACATAAAGCAGAAGTGGAGGCTGGAGCAAGAGCGGGAGTACAAAAGTGAAAAAATTTAAAAATACAGAAAATTGTCGATAGGTACCACATAAATTACATATTTGTGGAAAAATACCTTGCTAAAAAAGTATTGTAGATAAGTACTATTAGTTGAAAATGTATTGTGTCTAAATACATAATGACAACTTTTAAAATTTTTTATTTACTGAAATACCTATAATTTATGAACTGTTTAATTTGACACTTTTCTTTTTCGTGGAATTTGTTTTATTATATCAATGGTTTCTTATTTTAATAGAAATATCTTTTTTTTTTTTATAATTCATGGACTGTTTAGTTTGATAGTTCCATTTTTCATGGGATTTGTTTTATTATATTAACAATTTCCTATTTTAATAAATTAAAATATTATAATTTTAAACGTATATTTTATTCTTCTACTTCAACGTTCGACACTCTTTTGTTACTTTAACGACTCTTATTACACTGTGTATCACTGTCATGTTCTTAAAAAGCATTATGTGATGTCACACTATGGTTGTCACACTGTGTCAAGCATAGTATTTAATTTGTGTAAGAATCAAGAAATATAATTACACATTTAAAAGTGTAAATTGTGTTATTACACTATGATATAACACTGATATGTCACATTGTTTATTGTCGGTGATTACAATTGAAAAAAGTTAACGGTCGGATTTCAATGGTACTCCAACGTATGTATAGCCAATACACAGTTCTCACAATTTGCAATTGTTTGTTTTTTTAATTTGGTTGAAATCTCATGAATTTATGATAATTTTTGTTTGAATTTCAAACATCATGTTTTACGCGATATCTTAGTGGCTGGATTTTATGGAAATGATGGTTGAATTTCGGTTGTTTCCAAACCCACGAGGTTGCGCCGATTATAATTTGCACTTTGATATATTTGACATTCACAAATAAAAAGGACCTCTCTACAAATAATTTTACCTGAAGTTTTTTAAACAATTAAGTCCTATATTGTGTATCGATCTACAAAAATCCCTAAAAAATATTTAAGAGCGGGAATACCTTGAAAGAGTCATATTATATACATCAAGATAAATATTAACCATAAAAGTTAATAAAAATTAAATATAAAAATTAAAGTTCATGCGCAACTACATGGGAAACTATTTAATATTTTTAAAAATGTATTGATTATAAGGTCATGAAATAGCAATTATACGTTATAAATATTATTCTACTTTGATATGTATATTTATGTATAAGTCAATACTTTTCAAATAAAAATTTAAATAATAATGAGTAAGCATATAAGTAAGTAGGATTATAAAGTCACAAATTTTGTAAAATGAGAGAGCAAATTCACAAAAAATTTACTCTCAAAGCGTGAGTGCCGACTATTATAAAGAATTATGTGAGTAAGGGCTGCACAGACACTCCCTTTTTTATTTAGTTAACTTTGCATTTTTATTTTGTGGAATTAAATAGGGTAACAAGAAAATAACAAAAAAATAGAATAAGGAACCAAACAAGCTCACGGTGGATTTCAATTAACCACCCAATCCCAATTAATTACATTGTGATTGAATCCATGACGTATTTAGATCCTCTAAACTTTAATTTAGTTCAATAATTAATTGCAATTCCATAGATTTTATTGAATGATCGTAAAACTTATACGAATCAATTTTTTGAGAAAAATAAATTAAATTTAAAAGATCTGTATACATTGAGAACACTCTAAAAAAATAAAAGAAATTGATGGGTGATGGCACTCAATGAGTGCGGCCGTTGTCTTCGTTTTTTGCCATACAAAAATTGAAGGGTGTCACTGCTACAGGCAGGAGGACCCATTGATGGTGAATTTCATGATGGTGTCTGCTCACTAGAGTACTGAATACCTCACAAGTTAAATAGTAAGTCGAAGGCTTTTTGTAAGGATTTGTTGCTGACGCCTGCATGTGAAGGATTATAATTAGATAATTATGACATTTTACAAAGAACTCAAGACTTCGAAGATATTGAGGAGCATATATAAATATGGTATGATACTTGTTGGGAGATAGATTAATCAAGACTAAAGTATAGGTGAATATAAAAGAAGTATGCATCATGCATGGCCTTTTACTCGAACATTCATTTGTCATGCCTATTGCTAGGATTAGTAATGACTAGGTATAAATTAGAGTCATGCTTTGCGCATTCTATGTCATGTTTAATTAATTTTGTGTCGATTTATTTATGAACAAATCCAACCGAAACAAAATCATACCTGTTAATTTTATATTAAGTAGTTTAACATAACGTGTAGAGATCACCAACTTTTTTCATAGGTGTGCAGAAATGAAAGAGGTAAACTTCCTTGATTAGTCGGCTAAGAAGATAAGTACCGGAAGGAGTTGTGGTGTGCTAAAATAGGGGCAGAGTAATAAACAATAAAAGTTTCACAAAAAAGAAATAATAAATTTTGTGCAGATTTTGTAAGAACATAGAAAGCCTTAATTGCAAAAAAATCTAATCACGTGGGAAATTCGTTTTTTTCCTGAGAAGCAGTTGATTCCTCCTTAGCAAATGCCAAATTTTTTTCTTTTTTTTTCATTCTCCCATTTTTCACCATTTTCTTGTTAACCAAACAAACCCATAGGATCTATTTCGTGAAGAATAAGATTGCAAAGTAGAACTGAGACAATTGCAAAAAGACAAGGAGAGTTCAACGTACCTTTCACCTTGGCTCATTTAACTTTTTATAGACCTTATTCAGTTAGGGTTTCCATGCTTGTCGATTCAAGGTGACACACCTTCCCCTAATCAGGTTATTTTGTTCAGGAAGTTGCTAAGATTTCTCTCGCAATTCCTTCTACTGAGCCTATTCGTTTAACCAGAATGCTTGAATTGTAGACATCTTTTTAATACCATGTTACTGTTTTAAACAATCCGATCGTGACGAAGACCGAGCTCATTCCTTCCTTTCTGAGCTTTCTGATCTGCTCGGTTGTTATTTGATGACAACTTGGTTGGATCTCATCCTCTGCTCGGCCGGAACAACCTAGTTGTCTGTTCGGTCGAATTTTATCCTCCACTAGGTCGGACCTATTTTAGCTCGAACAGGATAACCTAATTACTTGCTCTGCTCGACCCGGATAACCTAACTATTTGCTCGGCCATAATAGAGTCATTCTAATAACACTTTTCGGTACGTACAACTTATCATGTGTTCAAATTCAACTATCAAATAATGATCAAAATTTATTGACCCGTTAACTCCTATTACAGCTTGCGACTCAATTCTACTTCTCTCTCCCAGTCACCCGCACAGGTACATACATTTAAGTATTACCTTGCCACAGCCGATGACATGGTGTTGAGGACCACTGGGTGACCCTTGTCACTCATTAATTGGTTCAGACCTAACCATAAGGACTACCATAAATAATAGAATAATGTTAGATAGATTTAAAAAATAAAATTAGACTTGATAATCTCAACAATGAAATCAATGGTTAAGATTATCAAGTCTACTTTTTAATTCTATGTAACATTACTCGTAATAATAGTGACTCCCATGTACACCAGATCTGGTTGTTCAGAGGGCCGTCCATGCTCATCCGGACCTTCGTACATCACCTGTGATGTAAATTCATGGAACCTGCATGCCATTGAGAGGTAGCCCTTAACTACAGCGCTATATTATATCATATACCAACAACAATATTTCACATATAAAGATTTGGATGCAAAATATGTGTATAACATGTCATGGCTAACATTCATAATTAAAGATCTACTATGTCATGACAATTTATAATATAAAACATGTCAAATTTTAATAAATAGATGAGTAATACTACACTGATTAAAAGGAGTGACCAAATGACATGACAAATAATGTGAAAGGCGGCTGATCAATTACTGTGCAATATTAATTTACTTCTTTATTTGATTTGCACAATGTGAGTATTCAATATTGCACAGTAATTGGTCAACTGCCTTCCACGTTACCATGTCATTTGATTACATTTTTTAGTCTCTAATTTTGGTCAGTGTAACATTACTCTAAATCTATACGACAATCTTAAATAAATTAATGTAATAATTATCATTATTTCTTTCAAAACTATTCATATTACACTAGATCTTCAAACACGAGTTACCTAATAAAATGAGAAAATGAGAAAAAGCAAGAACAATCACGTAACAAAATTAAACACACATATTTATGTATAGAACTGCACAACATCTACTATGAATCGAAGTAAAGTATAAAGAGAGAGATCAGACTGTCCTAGAAAATTGCTATGCAGTGTTAAAGTTACAATCAAGTTTGATGAAGTTACAATAGTACCCTTTTTAACCAAAGTGTTTAGTGGGATCGCCCATAGTGATCCGTTTGCTTCGAGATCTGGTGGAGGATTTATAGGCAGACTACGGTATGAGTAAACAGATTCTAGATTTTTCCAAACCGTTAATGAGCACAATAAATGGTCAAAATGACTTACATATTAATCAAGCTAGTTCTTGTCATTAAAGCTCTAGTGTGGGATACCATATTGACACAAATCTTAATGTCATTACACAAACTGCATGTGCTATATATATATTTTATACATATGACTTCAGTGTGCCATTTTTAATCGAAAACATACTAAGCTTAGCTATCTCTCTCCTCTCTTCTTCTCCTTCTTCATTTCCTTCTTGGTTGGTCAGTCCCCATCAACCTAATATGCTCAGTAGTAGTAGCCCTGATCTTCCCCGGAACCGGAAGTCCCTGCAAATCAAGCAAGATGACAAGTTCTTCTCTAGGCTTGTGTCTAAGGACAGTTCCATGGCCAACCCTTCTTTCAGAGTCTACTATGGAGGTGTCTCCGGGGCAGTCCCATTCGTGTGGGAGTCTCAGCCTGGTACCCCAAAACATACATTTTGTGACACCTCTCTCCCTCCCCTCACACCACCTCCATCCTACTATTTCAACAATGGAAACAAGAAAACAGTAGACAAGGACTCGAGATCTAAAATTTTTCACAATTTATTCCGAAGGATCAATCTGAAGAAAGCCCATGTGCCACAATCACTATCTTCATCATCATCTTTATCATCTTCATCGAGGTCATCATCACATTCATCGATGTCAGTTCCAAGCACACATTCCAGCTTCCTTAGACGGAGGCGATATTCGACTCCCAGCTCATCATCATTTGATGGTATGATATGTGATGAAGCGTTGGCGGGATCGGATAGTTCATGGTTGTGTTTTGGCATTGGTAAGGACAGGAATGGTGGGCTTCGAGGACGCTATTCGGTTGTGATCATGAAGAAAGCCTTGCTGTCGATGGTCGGCCGTGGATCTGGATACGCTACAGCTTAGCAATTCTCCATATAATCTTGTTTATCTTTTCTTTAGCTTGATGTTGGAGCTTGTTGCCCTCTGATGGAGGGTTTTCCTAGTTATCTTGTATGGTAGTAACTTCAACTACCACAACTAGCAATTGAAATGTATGGTAATGGTTGGTGTTGGTCCCAAAAAGAGTAATAAGCAAGTTCAATTTCAGTATGAATGTAAATCGTGTTAATATCCATTTTACATCATTCTTTTATTCTTGATCTTCTTCTCTTCATCTTGAATCACCATTTCACATTCTCGTTTTACTGTTGATCTTCTTCTCTTCTTCTTGAATCTCCATGTGTACATGTTGAGTTTCTTGCAGCGATTCATGCCATTTGTGCGGAGATAAAGCAAAATCAAACACAAGCAGGCTCAATATACATATTTAGAATTCAAATCTATTTACAAGCTTAAGTTAGTAAGCTCAGTATATATTGAGACACTTTTCGCTTATTTTTCCTACCGATGTTGAATTTTCATACGTGATACTGCAATAAGTAGAAGACATTCACTGTGTAAACAAGTTGATGGATTCCAATTATATGTTCCAATCAGTAAAATGGATTTAGTCTCCATTGAAGTTGATGATGTGTATAACGCAATTGAGCAGAACGGAGAATGCAATGTGCACTGAAGTATTCAATTTGAGTTTCAAGACTCTTGGGAACAAGAATTTAGGAGAATGTGGTCAATTACACAGAAAAATTATAGTGATTCACCAGCTCGTGAGTATGATTAATCCACTCTTCAATGGAGTCTCTTATTCATGAGAAATATATTGATAAAGGAGAAGTTATATGATAATCCAATAAAACTCTCATTGCTTGCCGGTGTTCTTCGCCTCCCNCGATTAATCCACTCTTCAATGGAGTCTCTTACTCATGAGAAATATATTGATAAAGGGGAAGTTATATGATAATCCAATAAAACTCTCATTGCTTGCCGGTGTTCTTCGCCTCCCTTATATAACATTTTGCTTGATTTGTGCAGTGGGTAATTGGGGAGTTGCGAATATGGTGCCTAGACTGGTGTCTGTTTCCATTGAAGAGAAGCTTAGTAGTTGCCAGCTGTCTTCCANTGCGGAGTAATTGGGGAGTTGCGAATATGGTGCCTAGGCTGGTGTCTGTTTCCATTGAAGAGAAGCTTAGTAGTTGCCAGCTGTCTTCCACTCTGCTTCCTTTGAAGTGCAGATTAAGGGAGCTCGAGATTTTTATGTTATTGGGCTCCCGNATTGGGGAGTTGCGAATATGGTGCCTAGACTGGTGTCTGTTTCCATTGAAGAGAAGCTTAGTAGTTGCCAGCTGTCTTCCACTCCGCTTCCTTTGAAGTGCAGATTAAGGGAGCTCGAGATTTTTATGTTATTGGGCTCCCGACCGAATCTGAATAACTGAGCTTAGCCTTGGGATTTTCTAAGCATCACGAGAAGTCATATCAATTTAAGTAAAGAAGCTACATAAAGTTAGTATATATTATTATGGACTTTTTTTCTGGGCAACAAAGTATCTAGCCTTTAATAATCTCAGTCATTAGAAATGGAAACAAACAATGACAAAAAATCCAGGGTATCCATCTCCTTCTCTAACTTACAGACAGTACATTTACATACGGGGTTGCAATATGTGGAATAAACTTGATTAATGGGAATGCCTAAGAACAAGCATTCTTGTAGGTAGTATTAATTAACTTAGGTTCAAATCAGATAACTAATAACGCCCTATGGATTACCACGCTACATGTTTATATAGATCTCAAATCGACAAAATTCAGGTTTTTTTTTTGAATGCCGGAAGTCTGAAGGTGTATTTCCTTCTTTTCGGAAAAAGTATCAATGCCAGTGGTTGCATTTAGTAGTTGATTGCTACAAGACTAAGCCTTGGAAGATTCATCACGCTGTGTGACTATTTAATGTAAAGAGGAAAGATGGTTACTGGTTCCTATCTGTTATTTAATTTGTGCACAAATCTTGATGGGGATCTTTTTTTGGCTGTGTCTTGTCCTATATATATATATATATATACACACACACACACGCAACAACCAACAAGTAATTGCATCTGAAGTCTCTGATAATCACAGTCCGGTTACTACAATACTGAGGGAAGTCATGGTTAGTAAAATGCTTCTATTGAAATCAGCAGAGTCAAAATTATGCAAAATGTTAACTGAACTAAATTAATTTCTGGGATTGCATCTGTTCTTTTGTTTTTCTTTCTTTCTAGTCATGTTGCCATCAAAATACTAAGCGAGCAATGCCACATTTTTTGGGGGGTTTTGTTTATCTCCCTTTTATTTTGGATGTTAGTAAGCAATTTTAGAAGTCAAATTTGCAAGGATATAAAGTAGAAGTTTAGAAGCTACTCAATACACTTTGGAGCTGAATCTTAACACGAAATCAAGCTTAGTTTCCGCAGATTAGTAAGATTTAGAGGGCAATTCACTTTAAATTGGAAGCAAAAGTCTTTGTGCCATTTTATCAAAGTGATGTTGCCAGTCTAAATAATAGTAAACTGTAGCAAATATTTTAACACATAAACATGATGATTACTCGCTTCTGTGGTTAATGTCATTACACAGCATTGTCACTGGTCCGTCCCTTGTGTGGTTGGCCTAGTGTTTTTCTCTCAGAAATTTTGACTGGAACAAGTAATTTAGAACAAATATCCCTTTCCTATTGCAAAATGTTGTGATCGTGCAGCAATTATGGTGAATAGTAAGGAATCAAACAATTAAGAAAGCAGGAGAAAATAACACACAGAGATTTACGTGGTTCGGCAATGTGCCTACATCCACGAGAGCGAGCGGCCGTTCTTTTCCATTATAGAATAGGGTTACATCTTAAGTATTTATATAACCCTAATATGGACGTATTTACAAAAATACCCCTGTACCGTACCGCGAGGGCGTTGCCCCCGCACCCCCAACTAATCAGCGTCCCCTTTATATCAATCCTGCAAGGCAGATGCCGTCGCAGGCTCCGCTTCGGCATCTGCCTCTTTGCCATTATGCACACAGCAAATATGAGTCACACATACTCTAACAATCTTCACCTTGGCAAATATTCACCCCTTAGAAGAAAAAAAAAAAGAACATGTATTCGGGAACTCCACCGGGGACGCTGAGTTGAGGCATCTCCCATCTTGCAACTAGAGACATTAATCAAGTCCAAGCAGTGCTTGAACTTGTCTGTAGTAACAGGCTTTGTCAACATGTCTGCTGCATTCTCAGAAGTGTGAACTTTCTCAAGTAATAGTTCACCAGAAGAAACCAGTTCCCTGATCTTATGAAACCTCACATCTATATGTTTGGTCCTCGCATGATACACCTGATTCTTTGCCAAATAAATGACACTCTGACTGTCACAATGCAATTGAACTCCACCTTGTTGGGCACCCAGCTCCTTGACTAAACCTGTAAGCCACAAAGCCTCTTTGGCAGCCTCAGCTACTGCCATATACTCTGACTCAGTAGTAGATAGTGCAATTATAGGTTGTACCATGGACTTCCAACAAATAGGTCCTCCCACAAGAGTAAACACATAACCTGTGGTAGACCTCCTGTCATCCAAGTCCCCTGCATAGTCTGCATCCACATATCCCATAACTGAAGGGTCACTCTGTTGTCTGCTAAACCTGATGTCATAGTTTGTAGTGCCCCTCAAGTATCTGAAAATCCACTTGACTGCATCCCAATGCTGTCGACCCGGATTTGAAAGAAACTTGCTAACCACGCTGACAGCTTGTGCAAATCTGGTCTTGTACAAACCATAGCATACATTAAACACCCCACCGCACTAGCATATGGGACCTTTGACATGTCATGAACTTCATCATCTGTCTTCGGGCACTGAGCGATAGACAATCTGAAATAATTGGCCAAAGGTGTACTTACTGATTTTGCATAACTCATGCTGAACCTGTCCAACATCTTCTCAACATAGCTATGCTGAGATAGTCATAATCTCCTGGAAGCTCTGTCCCTGCAAATCTCCATCCCAAGAATCTTCTTGGCCGTACCCAAATCCTTCATGTCAAATTCTCTACTCAACAAAGTCTTCAACTTGTTGACCCCACTCATACTCTTAGCAGCAATCAACATATCATCCACATAAAGTAACAGAAAAATAAATGAATCATCATCAAGCCCTTTTACATAGACACAACAATCATACTCACACCTTTTGTAGCCAATTCGGATCATGTAAGAGTCAAATCGTTTGTACCACTGCCTCGGAGACTGCTTTAGCCCATAAAGTGATTTCTTCAAATTACAGACCAAATGTTCCTCTCCAGGGAGACTGAACCCTTCTGGTTGTACCATGTAAATCCGTTCCTCCAAGTCGCCATGAAAGAAAGTTGTCTTTACATCCATCTGCTCAAACTGCATGTCTGAATGTGCTACTAGTGCCAACACTGTCCTGATGAAAGTGTGTCTGACCACGGGGAAGAAGATCTCATCATAGTCAACCCCTTTTCTCTGTGAGTAACCCTTTGCATCTAGACGAACCTTGAATTTTTCTCCCTCATTTTCTGATACTGCTTCTTTCTTCTTATACACCCATTTGCACCCTATTGCTCTCTTCCCCTCGGGAAGTTCCACCAACTCTCACGTCTGGTTCTTATACAGAGACTCCATCTCCTCCACCATAGCACCCATCCATCTACTTTTCTCTTGGCTTTGTACTGCCTCCTGAAAAGTTGTAAGATCCCCGCTACTAGTAATAAGCGCATAAGAAACCAAATCTTCAAAATCATACCTGGTAGGTGGCTTGATATTGCATTTGGACCTGTCTGTGGCTATACTATGATGTTGTTGATCACCTGAGATAGAACGCTCTACATGCTGAGCATCCTCTTCTTTACCATGATTCTCTAGCTCCACCTGCACCACATGGTCATTAGTGCTACAGTTTTCTGGTACTTGTTTCTCTTCTTCCTGAGTACGCTACAACATGGCTTTTTCATCAAAAACCACATCTCTACTGATCACCATCTTGTTTGCCTTCGGATCCTAGAGCTTGAAGCCTTTCACTCCTTTCTGATATCCCAGAAAGATACACTGTCTAGACTTCGCATCAAACTTCGATCTCTCCTCACTAGAAACATTTACATAGGCTGGACATCCAAACACTCTCAAACCAGAGTAGTCTACCTCACTGCCTGTCCACACCTCCTCTGATACTTTCATATCTAGTGCTGCCCTCGGTGATTTGTTAATCAAGAAACATGTCATATTCACTGCCTCTGCCCAGGAATTCTTTGCAAGCCCTGCATTCAACCTGAGACACCGAGCTTTCTCGGCTATCGTTCTGTTCATCCTTTCCGCTACACCATTTTGTTGTGGTGTCTTGCGGACTGTGAAGTGTCTCTTGATCCCATGCTGCTCACACAACTCCTGGAACTTTGAATCTGTGTACTCAGTACCATTATCTGACCTGAGGCATTTAATCTTTCTCCCTGTCTGGTTCTCTACTTCAGCTTTCCACAGCTTGAACTTGGCAAACGCTTCTGACTTGTGCCGCATGAAGTACACCCAGACCTTTCGTGAGTAATCATCAATGAAACTCACGAAATACATGTATCCTCCCCGTGATAGTACGCTAACTGGTCCCCAAACATCTGTATGGACATAGTCGAGAACCCCCTCTGTCTTGTGTGTGGCTGTCTTGAACTGCACCCTATTCTGTTTTTCAAAAACACAATATTTGCAAAAATTGAGCTTGCATGTCTTGACACCCTTCAATAGATTTTTCTTATGAAGCTCTATCATCCCACGCTCACTCATATGACCCAGCCGCATATGCCACAAGACTGTATTATCTGATTCAGACTCTACAGCAGCAACTCCACCTACAATTGTAGTACCCAGCAGTCTGTAAATGTTTCCTACTACTTTCTGTCCCTTCATCACTGTCAGCATGCCTTTACTTACTTTCATTACTCCACTTATAGATTTGTAACTATAACCATTACAATCCAAAGTGCCCAATGAAATCAAATTCTTCCTTAGATCTGGTACATGTCTAACATCACACAACGTTCTAACCATACCATCAAACATCTTAATTCTAATATTTCCTATTCCAACAACTTTGCAAGATGCATCATTACCCATCAGAACAGAACCAGAATTTACTGACCTGTAGGTGTCAAACCAATCTTTGTTGGGTGTCATGTGATAGGAACATGCTGAATCCATAATCCAAGAATCTGTTAAACGATCTGAACTAGATAAAACAGAAAGCATATCTCCGTCACCACTCTCTGAATCTTCTTCTTCCACTACGTTTGCAGACTTTGATGCACCCTCTTTGTTCTCTGAATCCCCTTTCTTTTTCTCTGGACAGTCCCATTTAAAGTGCCCCTTTTTCCCGCACTTGTAACACGAGACAGAGACGTCCTTCTTCTTCTTCCTCGACTTGGACCGGGCTTTATTGTTACCCGATCCATTCCGAGATTTGCTTCTTCCACGTTCCTGGTTACCCTTCACCACAAGCCCTTCACCTTGTGAAGCCTCATCACTGGCTTTCTTCCGCTGATGAAAACCTAACAGAGCACCTGTGACATCCTCCAATTCGAGGGTTTCTTTCCCCCACATCAGAGTCGTAACCAAATTCTCGTACGTAGGAGACGCCGGTAAGGAATTCAGCAACATCAGCACCTTGTCTTCGTCTTTGAACTTCACATCAACTCGCTTCAGATCGCTGATGATCTGATTGAACACGTTGATGTGTTGGGTCAAATCCGAGCCCTCTGACATCTTAAGACCATATAATTTCTGCTTAAGATAGAGCTTGTTCGTCAACGACTTGGACATATACCGACTTTCCAGTTTCAACCAAACTTCCGCCGGTGATTCCTCATCCATGACGTGATACATCACTTTATCAGCCAGACAAAGCCTAATAGTCGCCACAGCCTTCGCTTCCAATTCTTTCCAATACATGTCGTCCATTCCTGCCGGTTGTTTTCCGTATAATGCCTTCACCATGCCCTGCTGCACTAACAGGTCCTTCACCCTCCTCTGCCATAATCCGAAATTCCCAGTTCCGTCGAACTTCATGATGTCGAATTTTGTAGAGGAAATCCTAGACATCATAGTCTAGCTTTGATACCAATTGTTGTGATCGTGCAGCAATTATGGTGAATAGTAAGGAATCAAACAATTAAGAAAGCAGGAGAAAATAACACACAGAGATTTACGTGGTTCGGCAATGTGCCTACATCCACAAGAGCGAGCGGCCGTTCTTTTCCATTATAGAATAGAGTTACATTTTAAGTATTTATATAACCCTAATATGAACGTATTTACAAAAATACCCCTGTACCGTACCGCGAGAGCGTTGCCCCCGCACTCCCAACTAATCAGCGTCCCCTTTATATCAATCCCGCAAGGCAGATGCCGTCGCGGGCTCCGCTTCGCTCCACTCCGCTACGTTCCGCCCGTTCCGGCATCTGCCTCCTTGCCATTATGCACACAGCAAATATGAGCCACACATACTCTAACACAAAAACCATAAATAACTGATCAGTTCTATGTTTTTTTTTTCTGTAGCGTGATATGACTAGACAGCAGGTACAATATAGAACACTTTTGCACTGGTCATTTGGCGATATTTGTGCCAGTTCCCTACTTTCAAAGTAGAAATATGCAAAAAGATTTTATTCTTTACTTTCTCATAAATGAAGACAAAGAACCTTATCAGAAAGGGCAGATTGACATGGTGGGATGATAAGGATATACAACAACCATACATCAATCCAAAACTTGCATCTGTAGACATCTAATTTGTCGGCAGTCCTGGTAATAGGGCCTAGACCATGTCCCAGGAGCTTCTAATGCAAGCGGACCATCATGTTTATAGTTCTTTTCCATTCAAGTTAAATAATCATATTCTGCACAATCATTCAGCGGATAAGGGTTTTTGTGTGCCCCATGAGATCAGGTGGAAAATATCTGTTTGAGAAAGAAATGACTTGAAACTATCCTAACAATGGATAAAAAAAAATTATATATATGCGAAGATTGCTTCGTATCATGTATCCATCGTGACCAAAAAAAAAATGTATCCATAATTTCTTTGAATCTGTGATAGTAGTTTGTTGCAAGTAATTCATTGGATTTCAGCTAAGTTTCATTCTGATTATAGTTCAGAATATCCACCGAGCTTCAGGTCCAACGACGAGCTAGAAAAATCCTCCAGTATCCTGGAAAGACAAGTCATATATACCAGAGGGTTCCGGCGATCGACCGTCCAATCATAAAGTCAGTCGAAAAGGTTCTCAAGATTTAGAGAAGCTTTCGATCCAGCTGTTGTCACCTACCTCGATCTCCTGCGTGGCCCATTACTCTTGGTGCTATGCCGCGCTGGGTAGCCCAAGATTCCGAGCACGTGCTTTATCCTTTTTATCACCTTCAAATTTGAGTAATCAACTCTAAAAGCCCAAAGTCGTTGGTGTGGTGCATGTCACACTAAATAAAGCACAGTAGCTACTGTAAATTAAATTAATTTAATATTTGAATAATGTAATAATATAATAATAACAGTGTAACAAGTACACTGTAACAAAAACAGTGTATGTGGTAATAAATTCAAAACGGAGATAAACTATTTTGAATGAAATTATATGAAACTATATGTTTGATAAAATTTAATAGTACAATATTTTGTGTAAATAGCTTATTACACCGTTATTGTTATATTGTTACATTGTTAATTTTACACTTTTATTGTTACTTTATTATTGTTACACTATTACACTATTTGAATATTAAATTAAATTAAAAATAAAACTATTTTCTAAAAAACAATGCATGAATTAAGATGCATTAAAAGATAATTCAAAATTTAGATAAGAGATTTAACAACAAGTATATATATATATATATATATATATATATATATATATTAAAGTTCTCCCATAAAACTAGAAGACGTTTAATGAACCATTTTTCCAAGAAAAGTGGTCCATTAAATACACATGGATTAATAGAGAGAAAAAATGTCACAAAAAAATCAGTAAAATTCAAATAATGTACTTAGATACAAATAAGTATCCAAATTAAAGACTTAATTATCCAATATTTTTTTATATACTTTTTTACAATTAAGTCTAATTTGGTGTACCTCCTTCCAATTTTCTCTTCTATTTATTGTCTACTAAAAAGGCCCGAAGAATATTGGAGCCTGGTTTGTTTGTCTAGGCCCATGATATTAATAAACCCATTGGTATTATTCTAATTTTTAGTACAAATTATTCTCATTGACTTCTCTCAAGTTGTTCCAACTCATATGTTTTGATTATCTTTAGTACATTTTTTCTTCAATTCCTTTCTTGACACACCATTCACTATTAATGAGTTTCTTGACACACCATTCACTATTAATGAGTGAGGGACACATTGTAGAGAAAGATATTGAAAAAAAAGTGTACCGGAGAGAATCTCATTACTCAAAGAATTGAGTTTTTTGAAACTTTTTCGTTGGAGAGTTTTTTTGTATTTGAGATAAAACTTTATATTTTTTCCGTTATAATTGTATTAATTATCCCATAGAAAAAGTTAAATGCATTCATATAGTGGGATTAACTTGGAGCAGAAGAAGGAATTGATGGATAAGTTTTTTTTTATTGAATCAAAACCAATCTAATACAAACTCCTTCTATAGATGGTCATTGAACTTATCAAAATTTCAAAACTATAATGTAGCCAGTGATGTGCCTGCTGGTGAAAATGGGGTTAGGGATGACTGGCTGAAGTCCAGCCAACCATTTGTAGCATGGAAGCTTTAGATCAAATCTTTAATTCTTAATCTTAGCATCAGATTTTGGAGTTTATTTTTCCACTGGAAATATAATTGACATGTATAGAACAGTGAGCATTCTTGATGTAGTACGGATGACAAGAATTTTGGTAGTTTATTTGAACGTTGTTAATGTCGTTTATTAGAAAATTCTACAAGATTTTATTTTATTTCCTAATTTGATTAGGAAGTTACTTTATTTTATTTTGATTTAATTAGAATTTTATTTTATTTAGTTTTCTAATTATTTAGGATTCCAATTTCTTAGTTTATTTAGGGTTTCTGCCATTATATAAACTTATGCAAGTCTTAGGGATCAACAACTTTGGATTATTCAATAAAATTGAGAGAGTGTCTCTTTTATTCTCAATTCTTCTGGCATAGTTAGGAACCAACAGAGTTATTGAAGCCTTTAGGACTAATATTCTTGGTGAATCAACATGACTAGAGAATGAATCTAAACCAATATTTGTGTACAAATCAACAATTTTTTTCTTCCCAAAGCCACCAAGTGTGGGTGGGGTTTTGGCAGGACCCCTACCTATATATATAACTAAAAGGAAGAAAAGTATGACGAAGGAGGACACCAAACCTCTAGAACTACAAAGTGGGAGAAAGCAAAAGCAAGGTAGTACTCACCACCAAAAACATGAAAACAAAATGAAGACTCCCACAAAATTAACTGAAAACATAAAAAGGCTCCCTTCTCATTCATTATATCAATATTTTTACCCACTTTCCCCCATCAATTCTTATTGAAGGCTCCCTTTCTGTTCCAACTCTTCCTTTATGATTCTTTTGACTTTGTTTGATTTTTTGGGAGCATATAAAAAGTACCACAGAATCCATAAAGATATACAGTATTAGATAGACAACATACTTTCATTTTACACACAATGATCACGTACATTCATTTACTTCTCAAAGAACATATCCTCACAACAAGCTTAGTACAACATGAATTACCTCCACATGCTTCCAAATGGGAGGGATCTGTTGGTTATCCCATCCAATCCAAGTCGAAGGTATTAAAAGAATCTTATGATTACTTCAGATCATATTGTTTATAAAAAAATTTATTTGTTTTTTGACAATAAAATCACAATAAAAAAAAAAAAAAAACCCACAATGGAATTCGCCGTTGAGAAAAAATCCATTGACCAAACAACAATTAGTTCACCTTCCTGCAGTTCAACCGAATTTGGCCATTCTTTCCAGTTAATGGCTTTATATTACCCATTTTAATCATTGATTTGGCAAAATCTTGAGAGAAAGCACCAGCATTTGTGCTATAGCTCTTGACCAGCTTATCAGTTTGGCCACCATTAAATAGTGCCTGATCAGAGTGTAGAAGCCCCTTTTTCTTCACCAAGTTGGTGAAGTATTTTTTGTCGAAGAATGCAGGTGTTGGGTCTAGAGGGGCCAGGTTCGAGTCTCCTCCGCTGAGAGGACAAGTGGCTTGACGCTGGCGAGCAAAGGCGGGATTAATGGTAGTAGTCTCATTGTAAATGCGAGTTCTGAATATGCGACATTGTGCAATACCTATGGTGTGGCCACCTGAGAGCGCGACAAGGTCTTTAACATTCAGGCCATGCTTTTGGAATATGTTGATCAATGCAGGGAGGTCCATGAATGGTGATGGAATGTCAGTGTTGGCATCAGTCCTACTTGCAGTGGTCGAGTCTCTCCTCCCTAGTTGCACCTTCCATGTTGGTCCCCCTAGCTGTGCATGGAAAACCAAGTACACATGTTATTATTGCATTCAACATCATGTTGAAAATGGATGCCAATAGAAACCCATAAATTTGTCATTGATTTAATTAATTAAATATGAATTCCAGTATTTATTAGGATTTATTACCTATTCATCAACAGTAATTCATCAAATTAAGTTTTTAAGTCAATTTTTTTAAATTTATTTAACATTTTTCATATAAAAATACACACCGCAACCACAGAGTCACGAGCTGCAACAGCCAAAATGTCAGCACATGAAACCACTGGATATCCACAGGCTTTGTCCACCGCCAACTTGATCTTGTCAATGACATCAAATCCTCTTGCAGAATTCAAATTAGGAAGTGCATTCTTTTCACTGTCAATGGTGGGTGATGGGTCTAGCAGAATTGAACCATCACAGCCCTGCGTATAAATGACCAAGCAAGCTTATTAGAATGCCTAAACTACGAAAAAAATATGTGCACAATTTTACCATAGTCCATGAATTCATAAGATCATAAAACTAAATATTCAGCGAGTCGTACATTAACGAAACAATCGTGGAAGTGCAGACGTAGCAAAGAGGCGCCCATACGCCGCTCTTGTTGCACTGCTGCTTGAACAACACGTTTGATGGCTGGCAAAGCCTCGGGACATACTTTGTCGTAGTAATAAGGAGTGAGTGGTGAAGAAAAAGCTATGGTTGCAAGAGAGAACAGCAAAAAAGCATGAAGAAGGAAGAAGCTACATGAAGCCATGTCTTATGAATCTAGGACTTCTACGTATGGAGGTGATTATTATGGTTTGGCTTATGCTTTTCCTGCTCATTAGGCTTAGGTGGTTCCTGTATATATAAGTGATAGAAATGATGGACAAAGGAAACACGAGAACGTGTACAGAGATTGTAATTTGTAACTTATGGACTTAGTCAGCTGTGACTACTTCTACGAAGCTTACTTTCATCATCGCGTGGCCCAAGACAATTCATGTAAGAAAGGGGTTTCACAATTAATAATTTTTTTTTTCGTTTGAACTAGTCATTCGAGATGACAGACATTTTAAACTGTAATAGCACAATGACAGACACTATCACACCCTATTTCAACATGAGTTGGCTAGAAAATGTGGCCTAACAGTGATCCAACTTGATTATGTGATGCTGATTTGCTGAAAGATTAATACTAATTTTCCAAATCAACGATGAGACTGATGCCGGTCTACCATTACTCCAACAATAATAATGGGATTGATAAGCTAGTTTGGTCATTAAATATGATAAAAAGAAGTATTATTGTTAGCACAATTAGCAAAAAACCAAAGAGAAAACAATGCCCAGTTTAAAAAAAAAACAAAGGAGAAGAGAGCAAGGGCTCTCTAGTCTGAATACAAAGATCATGAAGCTAGATCATAACCAGAGACAATTCTGTGAAAAGAATTTTAACTTGCGCGTTATTGACAAAGATAAGGTCAATGGGATACTTGTGCAAGCAACAGTTTTGTGTGTAGATTTTGTGTTAGGTAACAACTAACCCTTATATTTCGATTTTTTATTTAGGAAAGATGGACATCCTTACAATGTATATATAAAGCATTGGTCGGAATCAATGTACACGATAATATTATACAGCTTAAAGTATCAGTATACAGTAATCAACTATTCAAACTATTGCCAAATGTCTTATAGTTTCTTAAAAAATAGAGTAGACTACTTGCCAATTGCTGTTTTTGTTTTTAGGCATGGGGATGTTAATCGAGGGCTTAGCTCGGATAACACTTAGATCGAGTTCGATTTGTGTTTTAAATGAGTTGAACTTAAACAATTTTTCAGGTTTGTTTCTGAACGAGTTAAAAATGCTTGACTCGAGCTCGCAAATCTCAGCTTTTTTATATGTAAAATAATCCAATTATTCGGGTTTGGCTCAACTAATTTTTTAAATAAATTGAGTTTGAACAATTTTTTAGGCTCGTTTAAAAAAATGAACTTAGATAAATTCGAATTTAATCTCACAAAACTATACTCGATTAACACCCCCTACCAAGACACCGATTGTTTTAGCTTTCCAGTCAATTCGAAAACATTTGTGCCTTTATCATGGAAGTTGCTGTATTAATCAAATAATTGTTGTTATCAGCAAAAGAAATCATGCATGGAGGACTGTTGGGGTGGCGACAAAGCCCTTAATTTAATGTTGAAGACTTAAGTAGAGATGGTAGTTGGTAGCCATTATAATTTTCTATACCACGCGCAAGAGTAGCAGGGCGGTTTAACAAAAAAATTTGAGTTTAAACTTTAAAGCCATATTTCTAAAGATCTTAAATTTTTAGATATAATAAGTAATTCATGCAAAAAAAATTAAATTCATAAATACTTTAATCCCTAGAAAAAGACCTTACAAAAACACAATCCCAATCAAAAATAATTTAACGCTTCACTTTATCTATTGGATAAGTGAGACTCATCAATTTTTTCAGTAGGATTAACTCATTCCACACGCATCCAAGAAATAATATACATTTTGATGAAACCTAGAATAATTTTCAAATATGAGCTCAGGCGCAGAGGTCAGACAAATAGGTCAGGCAAGACACACAGAACTAGAGCTCCCCCTAGACGAGATAGTAGCAGAAATGACAAAGGAACAACTAAGTGTTAACAGGAACCATACAGGTGACAAAAAGTCATATTCAAAGTACAAAATCCTCAACCAACCAAGATATTTTTCAAAAATCAAGGAGGAATCCACGGATGAAAGACTAAGATCTCAGCAGAGATTCCACAGAACAAGAAACAGCTCTGTAAATATTGTATAACGCCTCCAATAATGAGTAAGAAACCCTGGTTGCCTGGGAGACAGACTATAAATTCCATCCCCCATTATTGAAATAAAAGGAGCAATAATCTCTATTAAAGAGTAGATTAACGAGCTCTCGAGTTGGTGAATTACTGTATTTTCACTGTGTAATTCCCTCCAATCCCTGAAATTCTTTGTTACGATCCTCACGAGCCTAGGAGCTCAGACCCAAGTTGCCAAGCATAATTTCGACTTTTTATTCGTCCACGTTAATTACACCATCACATTTTAATTTTAATTTTTTGGTTTTATTTAAATTATATTGTATTTGCTCGTATAATTTTAAAGAAAGTCCTTGAGCTTCACTATGTGTTGCCCGTCAATAGTAAGCTTAGTTAATGCAGCTGTTGGAAAAGGACTAGCTTTCTTTATTGATAGCAACATTAGAAAACTGGACATAGGTGTCCATTCAATGACCAATTCCTCTTTAATTTTAATTAGAAAATGGCATGAGTTGAGGCAGTCTTTGTTTAGGCAAGGATGTAGAACTGGTTTGTGGCCGTAATCGCTGATCACCTTGAGAAATATCATAAGAAATTAGTTTATTCGGTACTTTTTTTTTCTCTTTTTTTTTTGGGAGGGGGGGGGGGGGGAGGGTAAAGGAGACTTAAATCATTTATTTCAAAAAGACAAAATATTTATAAGACAATGAGTACTATTAAACAAAAAGTTTGTTGGTTGTTTATTTAGTACTTGTGTACTTTCAAATATCAACTTTTTTTTTATCTTATTTGTTTTTAATTCTACTCTTCGGGGTGGCCTGGAATATTTTGGGGCCTAAAGCGGCAACGAAAAATGAGGCATTTTATTTTTAATATTAATAATAAATCTAAATTTTAATTTTTTAAATACAAAAAATATTAATTAATTTTTATATTCAAGGTTTTGCTATCATATTTGAACTTGATGATAAGAGAGAGAATAAATGATTGAAAAATTATGATGGTAAATTTAAATTTGACTTTTTTTGGGGGTTAAGACTAGATTGTTTAATAGCTTTAATTTTTTTCCCATTTTTTTTAAATAAATAAATTTTAACTTTTTGAGTTTTATTTGGATTTTATAGTATTGCTCTTAAAAATTAGATTTAAAAAGTAAGATTGATAATTACAACAATTGATTTCACTACGAGTCTCAAAATTTATTGAGACTTACTAACTATTTAATGATTGTGATTATCAAATTTAAGTTTTAACTTCATGTAGCATTACTCTTACTCAAATAATACTTGTTCCTGTTCAAACAGTTTGCGAAAGAGTTATCGACAAATCACCTATAGGTTAGAACAAAACCTTTAATACATTCAGCAGATAACAAAAAGAATTTCTTAGTCTCTCTCTTGAAATTGGTTAGAAAATAAAACAATAAATTGGAATCAATTTGTTGCATTGATAAAAAAAACAAATAAGATAAAAAAAAAGTTGATATTTGAAAGTAACACAAGTACTAAATAAACAACCAACATACTTTTTGTTTAATAGTACTCCTTGTTTTATAAATATTTTGTCTTTTTGAAATAAATGATTTAAGTCTCCTTTCCCCTCTCCCTCCCCCACCCCCTCCCAAAAAACAAAAAAAAAGAGAGAAAAAAAAAAGTATCGAATAAACAAATTTCTTATGATATTTCTCAAGGTGATCAGCGATTACGGCCACAAACCAGTTCTACATCCTTGCCTAAACAAAGACTGCCTCAACTCATGCCATTTTCTAATTAAAATTATAGAGGAATTGGTCATTGAATGGACACCTATGTCCAGTTTTCTAACGCTGCTATCAATAAAGAAAGCTAGTCCATTTCCAACAGTTGCATTAACTAAGCTTACTATTGACGGGCAACACCTTAGTGAAGCTCAAGGACGTTCTTTAAAATTATGCGAGCAAATACAATATAATCTAAATAAAACCTAAAAATTAAAATTTAAATGTGATGGTGTAATTAACGTGGACGAATAAAAGGCCGAAATTATGCTTGGCAACTTGGGTCTGAGCTCCTAGGTTCGTGAGGATCGTAACAAAGAATTTTAGGAATTGGAGGGAATTACACAGTGAAAATACAGTAATTCACCAACTTGAGAACACGTTAATCTACTATTTAATAGAGATTATTGCTCCTTTTATTTCAATAATGGGGGATGAAATTTATAGTCTGTCTCTCAGGCAACCAGGGTTTCTTATTCGTTATTGGAGGCGTTATACAATATTTACAGAGCTGTTTCTTGTTCTGTGGGATCTCTGCTGAGATCTTAGCTTTTCATCCGTGGACTCCTCCATGATTTTTGGAGAATATTTTGGTTGGTTGAGGATTTTGTACTTTGAATATGACTCTTTGTCACCTGTAGGGTTCCTGTTAACACCCAGCTGTTCCTTTGTCATTTCCGCTACAATATCTCGTCTAGGGGGAGGTCTAGCTCTGGTCCTCTGAGCTCTGTGTGTCTTGCCTGACCTATTTGTCTGTCCTCTGCGCCTGAGCTCATACTTGAAAATTATTCTAGGTTTCATCAAAATGTATATTATTTCTTGGATGCGTGTGGAATGAGTTAATCCTACTGAAAAAATTGATGAGTCCCACTTATCCAATAGATGATATTGATTTGTATTATAACTTTTTGAGTTTTATTTGGATTTTATAGTATTGCTCTTAAAAATTAGATTTGAAAAGTAAGCTTGATAATTACAACAATTGATTTCACTATGAATCTCAAAATTTATTGAGACTTACTAACTATTTAATGATTGTGATTATCAAATTTAAGTTTTAACTTCATGTAGCATTACTCTTACTCAAATAATACTTGTTCCTGTTCAAACAGTTTGCGAAAGAGTTATCGACAAATCACCTATAGGTTAGAACAAAACCTTTAATACATTCAGCAGATAACAAAAAAATTTCTTAGTCTCTCTCTTGAAATTGGTTAGAAAATAAAACAATAAATTGGAATCAATTTGTTGCATTGATAAAAAAAACAAATAAGATAAAAAAAAAGTTGATATTTGAAAGTAACACAAGTACTAAATAAACAACCAACATACTTTTTGTTTAATAGTACTCCTTGTCTTATAAATATTTTGTCTTTTTGAAATAAATGATTTAAGTCTCCCTCCCCCTCCCCCTCCCCCTCCCAAAAAAAAAAAGAGAGAAAAAAAAAAGTACCGAATAAACTAATTTCTTATGATATTTCTCAAGGTGATCAGCGATTACGGCCACAAACCAGTTCTACATCCTTGCCTAAACAAAGACTGCCTCAACTCATGCCATTTTCTAATTAAAATTAAAGAGGAATTGGTCATTGAATGGACACCTATGTCCAGTTTTCTAACGCTGCTATCAATAAAGAAAGCTAGTCCTTTTCCAACAGCTGCATTAACTAAGCTTACTGTTGACGGGCAACACCTTAGTGAAGCTCAAGGACGTTCTTTAAAATTATGCGAGCAAATACAATATAATCTAAATAAAACCTAAAAATTAAAATTTAAATGTGATGGTGTAATTAACGTGGACGAATAAAAGGCCGAAATTATGCTTGGCAACTTGGGTCTGAGCTCCTAGGTTCGTGAGGATCGTAACAAAGAATTTTAGGAATTGGAGGGAATTACACAGTGAAAATACAGTAATTCACCAACTTGAGAACTCGTTAATCTACTCTTTAATAGAGATTATTGCTCCTTTTATTTCAATAATGGGGGATGAAATTTATAGTCTGTCTCTCAGGCAACCAGGGTTTCTTATTCGTTATTGGAGGCGTTATACAATATTTACAGAGCTGTTTCTTGTTCTGTGGGATCTCTGCTGAGATCTTAGCTTTTCATCCGTGGACTCCTCCATGATTTTTGGAGAATATTTTGGTTGGTTGAGGATTTTGTACTTTGAATATGACTTTTTGTCACCTGTAGGGTTCCTGTTAACACCCAGCTGTTCCTTTGTAATTTCCGCTACTATCTCGTCTAGGGGGAGGTCTAGCTCTGGTCCTCTGAGCTCTGTGTGTCTTGCCTGACCTATTTGTCTGTCCTCTGCGCCTGAGCTCATACTTGAAAATTATTCTAGGTTTCATCAAAATGTATATTATTTCTTGGATGCGTGTGGAATGAGTTAATCCTACTGAAAAAATTGATGAGTCCCACTTATCCAATAGATGATATTGATTTGTATTATAACTTTTTGAGTTTTATTTGGATTTTATAGTATTGCTCTTAAAAATTAGATTTAAAAAGTAAGCTTGATAATTACAACAATTGATTTCACTATGAATCTCAAAATTTATTGAGACTTACTAACTATTTAATGATTGTGATTATCAAATTTAAGTTTTAACTTCATGTAGCATTACTCTTACTCAAATAATACTTGTTCCTGTTCAAACAGTTTGCGAAAGAGTTATCGACAAATCACCTATAGGTTAGAACAAAACCTTTAATACATTCAGCAGATAACAAAAAAATTTCTTAGTCTCTCTCTTGAAATTGGTTAGAAAATAAAACAATAAATTGGAATCAATTTGTTGCATTGATAAAAAAAACAAATAAGATAAAAAAAAAGTTGATATTTGAAAGTAACACAAGTACTAAATAAACAACCAACATACTTTTTGTTTAATAGTACTCCTTGTCTTATAAATATTTTGTCTTTTTGAAATAAATGATTTAAGTCTCCCTCCCTCCCCCTCCCCCCCCTCACAAAAAAAAAAAAAGAGAGAAAAAAAAAAGTACCGAATAAACTAATTTCTTATGATATTTCTCAAGGTGATCAGCGATTACGGCCACAAACCAGTTCTACATCCTTGCCTAAACAAAGACTGCCTCAACTCATGCCATTTTCTAATTAAAATTAAAGAGGAATTGGTCATTGAATGGACACCTATGTCCAGTTTTCTAACGCTGCTATCAATAAAGAAAGCTAGTCCTTTTCCAACAGCTGCATTAACTAAGCTTACTGTTGACGGGCAACACCTTAGTGAAGCTCAAGGACGTTCTTTAAAATTATGCGAGCAAATACAATATAATCTAAATAAAACCTAAAAATTAAAATTTAAATGTGATGGTGTAATTAACGTGGACGAATAAAAGGCCGAAATTATGCTTGGCAACTTGGGTCTGAGCTCCTAGGTTCGTGAGGATCGTAACAAAGAATTTTAGGAATTGGAGGGAATTACACAGTGAAAATACAGTAATTCACCAACTTGAGAACTCGTTAATCTACTCTTTAATAGAGATTATTGCTCCTTTTATTTCAATAATGGGGGATGAAATTTATAGTCTGTCTCTCAGGCAACCAGGGTTTCTTATTCGTTATTGGAGGCGTTATACAATATTTACAGAGCTGTTTCTTGTTCTGTGGGATCTCTGCTGAGATCTTAGCTTTTCATCCGTGGACTCCTCCATGATTTTTGGAGAATATTTTGGTTGGTTGAGGATTTTGTACTTTGAATATGACTCTTTGTCACCTGTAGGGTTCCTGTTAACACCCAGCTGTTCCTTTGTCATTTCCGCTACTATCTCGTCTAGGGGGAGGTCTAGCTCTGGTCCTCTGAGCTCTGTGTGTCTTGCCTGACCTATTTGTCTGTCCTCTGCGCCTGAGCTCATACTTGAAAATTATTCTAGGTTTCATCAAAATGTATATTATTTCTTGGATGCGTGTGGAATGAGTTAATCCTAATGAAAAAATTGATGAGTCCCACTTATCCAATAGATGATATTGATTTGTATTATAACTTTTTGAGTTTTATTTGGATTTTATAGTATTGCTCTTAAAAATTAGATTTAAAAAGTAAGCTTGATAATTACAACAATTGATTTCACTATGAATCTCAAAATTTATTGAGACTTACTAACTATTTAATGATTGTGATTATCAAATTTAAGTTTTAACTTCATGTAGCATTATTCTTACTCAAATAATACTTGTTCCTGTTCAAACAGTTTGCGAAAGAGTTATCGACAAATCACCTATAGGTTAGAACAAAACCTTTAATACATTCAGCAGATAACAAAAAAATTTCTTAGTCTCTCTCTTGAAATTGGTTAGAAAATAAAACAATAAATTGGAATCAATTTGTTGCATTGATAAAAAAAACAAATAAGATAAAAAAAAAGTTGATATTTGAAAGTAACACAAGTACTAAATAAACAACCAACATACTTTTTGTTTAATAGTACTCCTTGTCTTATAAATATTTTGTCTTTTTGAAATAAATGATTTAAGTCTCCCTCCCCCTCCCCCTCCCCCTCACAAAAAAAAAAGAGAGAAAAAAAAAAGTACCGAATAAACTAATTTCTTATGATATTTCTCAAGGTGATCAGCGATTACGGCCACAAACCAGTTCTACATCCTTGCCTAAACAAAGACTGCCTCAACTCATGCCATTTTCTAATTAAAATTAAAGAGGAATTGGTCATTGAATGGACACCTATGTCCAGTTTTCTAACGCTGCTATCAATAAAGAAAGCTAGTCCTTTTCCAACAGCTGCATTAACTAAGCTTACTGTTGACGGGCAACACCTTAGTGAAGCTCAAGGACGTTCTTTAAAATTATGCGAGCAAATACAATATAATCTAAATAAAACCTAAAAATTAAAATTTAAATGTGATGGTGTAATTAACGTGGACGAATAAAAGGCCGAAATTATGCTTGGCAACTTGGGTCTGAGCTCCTAGGTTCGTGAGGATCGTAACAAAGAATTTTAGGAATTGGAGGGAATTACACAGTGAAAATACAGTAATTCACCAACTTGAGAACTCGTTAATCTACTCTTTAATAGAGATTATTGCTCCTTTTATTTCAATAATGGGGGATGAAATTTATAGTCTGTCTCTCAGGCAACCAGGGTTTCTTATTCGTTATTGGAGGCGTTATACAATATTTACAGAGCTGTTTCTTGTTCTGTGGGATCTCTGCTGAGATCTTAGCTTTTCATCCGTGGACTCCTCCATGATTTTTGGAGAATATTTTGGTTGGTTGAGGATTTTGTACTTTGAATATGACTCTTTGTCACCTGTAGGGTTCCTGTTAACACCCAGCTGTTCCTTTGTCATTTCCGCTACTATCTCGTCTAGGGGGAGGTCTAGCTCTGGTCCTCTGAGCTCTGTGTGTCTTGCCTGACCTATTTGTCTGTCCTCTGCGCCTGAGCTCATACTTGAAAATTATTCTAGGTTTCATCAAAATGTATATTATTTCTTGGATGCGTGTGGAATGAGTTAATCCTAATGAAAAAATTGATGAGTCCCACTTATCCAATAGATGATATTGATTTGTATTATAACTTTTTGAGTTTTATTTGGATTTTATAGTATTGCTCTTAAAAATTAGATTTAAAAAGTAAGCTTGATAATTACAACAATTGATTTCACTATGAATCTCAAAATTTATTGAGACTTACTAACTATTTAATGATTGTGATTATCAAATTTAAGTTTTAACTTCATGTAGCATTATTCTTACTCAAATAATACTTGTTCCTGTTCAAACAGTTTGCGAAAGAGTTATCGACAAATCACCTATAGGTTAGAACAAAACCTTTAATACATTCAGCAGATAACAAAAAAATTTCTTAGTCTCTCTCTTGAAATTGGTTAGAAAATAAAACAATAAATTGGAATCAATTTGTTGCATTGATAAAAAAAACAAATAAGATAAAAAAAAAGTTGATATTTGAAAGTAACACAAGTACTAAATAAACAACCAACATACTTTTTGTTTAATAGTACTCCTTGTCTTATAAATATTTTGTCTTTTTGAAATAAATGATTTAAGTCTCCCTCCCCCTCCCCCTCCCCCTCCCCCTCACAAAAAAAAAAAGAGAGAAAAAAAAAAGTACCGAATAAACTAATTTCTTATGATATTTCTCAAGGTGATCAGCGATTACAGCCACAAACCAGTTCTACATCCTTGCCTAAACAAAGACTGCCTCAACTCATGCCATTTTCTAATTAAAATTAAAGAGGAATTGGTCATTGAATGGACACCTATGTCTAGTTTTCTAACGCTGCTATCAATAAAGAAAGCTAGTCCTTTTCCAACAGCTGCATTAACTAAGCTTACTGTTGACGGGCAACACCTTAGTGAAGCTCAAGGACGTTCTTTAAAATTATGCGAGCAAATACAATATAATCTAAATAAAACCTAAAAATTAAAATTTAAATGTGATGGTGTAATTAACGTGGACGAATAAAAGGCCGAAATTATGCTTGGCAACTTGGGTCTGAGCTCCTAGGTTCGTGAGGATCGTAACAAAGAATTTTAGGAATTGGAGGGAATTACATAGTGAAAATACAGTAATTCACCAACTTGAGAACTCGTTAATCTACTCTTTAATAGAGATTATTGCTCCTTTTATTTCAATAATGGGGGATGAAATTTATAGTCTGTCTCTCAGGCAACCAGGGTTTCTTATTCGTTATTGGAGGCGTTATACAATATTTACAGAGCTGTTTCTTGTTCTGTGGGATCTCTGCTGAGATCTTAGCTTTTCATCCGTGGACTCCTCCATGATTTTTGGAGAATATTTTGGTTGGTTGAGGATTTTGTACTTTGAATATGACTCTTTGTCACCTGTTGGGTTCCTGTTAACACCCAGCTGTTCCTTTGTCATTTCCGCTTCTATCTCGTCTAGGAGGAGGTCTAGCTCTGGTCCTCTGAGCTCTGTGTGTCTTGCCTGACCTATTTGTCTGTCCTCTGCGCCTGAGCTCATACTTGAAAATTATTCTAGGTTTCATCAAAATGTATATTATTTCTTGGATGCGTGTGGAATGAGTTAATCCTACTGAAAAAATTGATGAGTCCCACTTATCCAATAGATGATATTGATTTGTATTATAACTTTTTGAGTTTTATTTGGATTTTATAGTATTGCTCTTAAAAATTAGATTTAAAAAGTAAGCTTGATAATTACAACAATTGATTTCACTATGAATCTCAAAATTTATTGAGACTTACTAACTATTTAATGATTGTGATTATCAAATTTAAGTTTTAACTTCATGTAGCATTACTCTTACTCAAATAATACTTGTTCCTGTTCAAACAGTTTGCGAAAGAGTTATCGACAAATCACCTATAGGTTAGAACAAAACCTTTAATACATTCAGCAGATAACAAAAGAATTTCTTAGTCTCTCTCTTGAAATTAGTTAGAAAATAAAACAATAAATTGGAATCAATTTGTTGCATTGACATTTCTTAAATGGAGCTAAAAATTTCATCTAGGATGGACATTTTACTTAGAAATTTTAATTCTTTTCTCTCAATTAATAACAACAAAATAATATATTTTAATTTATTGTATTTATATTTTATACTTAAAGATTCATAAAATACAAAAGGGTTAAACATCCGTAAATATATTGTATACAACTTATAAAAAAGAAGGAGTTAATTACAATCCTTTATAATAAATAAGGCTAACGACATATTTTCTATATCTTTATAACCGATCAAACTATTAGTCATTGATCACTCATTCAGTTATGTAACCTAATTTTCATAATTTCTGTAGGTTTAAAAATAAATTCGACGTGTCAAAAACTTATTTAAATGTATCAATAAAGTGTCCAAAAATTAATAGTTATTAGGTACGAGACTATATTAATTGATAAAATAAAAAATAGTAAAATGAACACACTTAAATAAACTTACAATTATTTAAAAACTACATGAGCAATACTTTTCTAAAAAAATTTCTGGGTGGCCCCGTGCTCCTCTAGTCCTCAAGTGGCTCCGCCCGTGCATTGAACAATCACATCCCTTGGATTTTAAATTTGTATTAATAGGGATGCACGTTTTCAAAAATCAGTATTTTTAATACAGTAATGCTAGATTAATCAAATTTTAGAATCAAATTTAGAGTTCAAATGACATGACGATTGACTTTGGTTTTTTTGATTGGTGTCATGTCATTTAGGCCCCAATAAAAATTTTAAATAATTAACTGTCATATCATTTGGGCTTTAAATTTGATCCCAAAATTTGATCAGTGTAATATTACTCTTTTCAATAACCCTACAGTGGCTTAGCCTAATCTTACCCTATAATTAATTCAAGCCTTTTAAAAGTCCAATTGTTTATAAAGACTTGAAAGTTCAATAGCTTTTGCAGATAGGATTCACATTATTCAACACATGCATAATAAACCAACTACTTTTCCTGTAATATTACAAATTCCTTCTACTTCACATCTTCAACAAAAATTAGTATGTGAACGGTGTCCTGCCAAACTCCGCAGCTGTTACTTGCTTTTCCTTTACTCCTCCTTACAAAAAATATGTACATCTGGAAGGACTACAATCCTGCAGGCTATCAGCCACCGACCAAGCTACATCATGCCACCTTGTCCGGCTGCCTGGCAAAAATTAATTTAAAGTACCAAGTTTTGCTGATGTAAAGCCTAACATACAAGTTTAGAACTCAGAACATAATTAAAACTTAGGGTGTGTTTTGCTGATGTTTTTATTTCGTGTTTTTCAATTTTGTTTTCATTTTTTGTGAAAAAATTAAAAAAAAAAAAAGTGTTTGGGTTTTGCATTTCTGTTTTATATAAAGTAAATTGTTTTGAAAACAAGACCCAAAAACAAGAGACAAAAAAAGATGTTCTAAGAAACAAGAGAAACAGAAACAAAAGCGTGCCGTTGGGGGTTAATGAGATCTAGGCTTCGAGTTTTGTTAGCAACAAAAACAGTATTTTTTTGTGGAAATATTTAAACCCATTTCATTATCTCTATCCTCTGCATCGCTTCTCTCCATCCAACGAAGACCGAAGGTTTTCGCCCGCGATCATCTCTTCTTTGGTCGTTTCTTCTTGGCGATCATCCAACGAAGTCTCTTCACGGTCATTGTTTCTCCGATTTTCCTCACGATTGTACACACACACACACACACACACATGTACAGATCAATACAAAAAAAATCAGATTTATTGATTTGTACATACGTGTGTGTGTTTGCCCCTATTTTGATGTGTGTGTATAGGTCTCTCTGTGTGTGTTTGTTCAATGGGTGTGTGTATGCCTGTGTGTGTGTGTGTGTGTGTATGTATGTTGTTTAAAATGTTGAGCATAATATGTTTGATTAATTGTGTAAGTGAATAAATTGTATCCATATGAAAATTGAGCATAACATGTTTCATTAATTGTGTTGTGTGTGTATGTTCTGAATGAGTGTGAGTGTGTGGGCATGTGTGAGTGTATGAGTATGTGTTTTGTGTGTGGGCGTGAGTGTGAGTGTGTTATGTGTCTGTGTGTGTTGTGTGTATGTGTGTTGTGGATGTGAGTGTGCATGTGTTTGTTACGTATGTGAGTGTGTGTTATGTATGTGAGTGTGAGTGTGTTGTGTATTTGAGTATGTCTATGTGTGTTGTGTATGTGGGTCTGAGTTGTGTTTGTGTGTTGTGATTGTAAGTATATGGGTCTGAGTGGGTCTGTGTGTGAGTGTAAATGTTGTGTTGTTGCGATAATGAATTTTGATTTGTATTTTGTAGTATAAAATATTATAAAGCTAATAATTAGAATATAACTTAAAGTGGTTATCACATATGTTTTTTATTTTTATTTTCATAATTTGGTAAATACAAATGACTCCCAAACATATTTTATGCTTTCAATGTTTACCACAAAACAAAACAAAAATTGTCTTTGTTTTTAATTGTTTTGAAAACGCAAAAACAAAAACGTTATCAAACAACCCCTTAAGTCTTTAGGTGACAATCCCATTCATAGTGTGTGTGTGTATATATATATATATTGGTAAATTACACCCAAACCCCATAAGTTTTGTCATTTAATCAAACAGACCTCCTCAAGTTCGTAAAATTACATTGACACGCCTTGTTAGTAACGTTTGAGTAATGCAAGCATCTGAAAATACCAGAATGCCCTCTGCTAAGTTGTTTGATATTTTGCTAATATCCTCTAGGCCATATATAACTCATCTGGCAGCTTAGATTTGTTATTTCATCTTCTTCCCCAGACTTCTTCCTCTCATTGTATTCTTCATTTTTTTCCCAAACCCTCTCATTTAGTGTCAAAAAATATAACACTTGTGCGGATAATTTCTTGCACATTAGTGAGATAGTAGTACTTTAACTGACACTCGAGGGTTGCTTTCAAGTTTAAGGGTGATGAAAACTTGAATCACAAAGAAAGGTTAGAAATGAGCCCAGAGGTGTCTCCGACGATTCCTTTCCAATGCTTTAAGCCAGTTTTCTGAAGAGGGAAGAAGGCACAGTGCTAAGTGTTGAGTTATGAAAGTGTTCCTCATTTTTTGCTTAAAAGTGCTATTTATTCTTTCTAGGTTGACGAGTGTGCCTATCGAGGACATCCGTACGATCCTCTTTGGTAGGAGGACTGTAGATTGTCCCATCCCTAAGACACTGTGGACGCTTCTTTGACCTCGCTAGGCGACTGGGCATCTAGTAAGGCGTCCCTTTGACCTCGATATTTGATCCTTTGCATGCACGTCAATCCGACGTACATTAATGATATTAATCCCTCGGCTTTTGGATCCTTGTCGATCATTAACACTTGTGCCGAGCATTCACTACGAGATTTGACATTTAAGCAACATGTTCTGCAAGAGTAAACGTTCGGCATCACATCATGCACTGAGGGATCAATACCATCCTTATCCTCGGCCCCCGAGCATTAAAAGCCTTTGAGTTGTTTGTCATATGTTCATGAGAAGCATTAATTGCATTCTTAAGGACCTCTCCAATGATTGGTCGCAGTGCACTATCCCGCTAGATCTGACAGCATGAGATGAAGGACCCATGTCATCTAACAATCAAACACAGTTCCTCGTAAGACATTCCTTCGTTTATTCTCAGGTGGGTGTTACCAATGCAAATCCAGCTATCTTCCAATGTGCCGACTAATGTGGTCGGCATGTAAATTCAATTACTTCTTAGGCCCCTTAGCCTATTCTCTATCGTTATCTCTCAACAATCTTTGGTCTAAACCGAGAAGATCCCTCATCGGCATTCATGGTAATACCGGAGAGATTCTAATGCACTTCCTATGATGATGCCGAGGTCAGCATCGCTCGGCATGAAATTCCCAACATCCTTTTGTTAGCGTTAATGATTACATCGAGGAAAGCCTAATGGTCATCTCCTGTGACGATGCTCCAAGGCCGAGCATGTCATATCACGAGAATCATTACTTCTACAATTATTATCAAAATGCACCACGTGTCTGCTTTTGGTTGGTTTGATAGACTACGCCTATCAACTGCCCCAAGCCCTTGATTTTCGTACATAGGGGACACAGGTCATGCAAATGTGAAAGGCTTCTTTGTGACAATTCCTTGTGAACCGTCGCGCTTTATTCTCACATTCGACTTTGAATGTTGCATTTAATGCCACCTTTTCGTCTTTTGTGCACATTCATTTCTCCTCCTCTACATAAGTAGTCCTCCACTTTTCGTTTTCTCTTTTGCTTAAACCTCTGAAACTTGCGACCTTAAGCTTCCTTGTGCATAGCCATTCCTTCATTATCTTTGCAAGCCTTCTTGTCATTCTATTTTTCGGTGTCCCAAGGTCTTTGCATAGGTTTTGAACCATCAACGGTGAACCTGTAAGTCCTTTTCTTTGTCTTTCAATTTGAGATTTTGTTTCTCCTTTTGGGTTATCCCCTCTTCTTCTTCCTTCTGTCACTTTCCCCATTAGAACCCCAATGGCTAGGATTCATAGAACTGCTAGCCCGAGTGTTGATAAACCTCAAGAATCCAGGTCGAGGAAATATCAGGTGTAGGGAATTCAACAGATAATTAACTTCAAATCCTATTATTCGGTTCCCTTCGACATTACTGTGGTTGAATTCAACCCCTTTCTTCATAGTGATACCATGGGCTTGATCAAACTGATGCCCTTCTATACTAAGACAATCACCAAGGGGGGAATCAGATTCCCTCTTCACCCTATTCCACTCGTTTCTTAATGCATTTCCCTTTTTCGGAATTGAGCAAGCGAGTGACGAGGTACATGGAAGGGTCTTGAGCCTTAAGGTAGTATTTTTTGGAAGGGTCTTTGACAAGGGTGTAACAAAAAAAGATCTTGATCAGTAGAGGTTAACTTGGAGTCGAGTGTTTAGTGCCACAACTCCCATGATGATTCTAAAAATATTGAGATAGCATTGGCCAGCGAATAACTAGAAATGCATTAAGAAATGGAGAATAAGAGG
Source organism: Ilex paraguariensis (assembly GCA_963454935.2). Lineage (NCBI taxonomy): Eukaryota > Viridiplantae > Streptophyta > Magnoliopsida > Aquifoliales > Aquifoliaceae > Ilex > Ilex paraguariensis. The sequence goes on from CAUOFW020001392.1 coordinate 839,452, forward strand.
GTGAAGAGGAAATCTAATCCCCCCCTTGACGATTGCCTTGGTATAGAAGGGCATCAGTTTGACCGAGCCCATCGTATGAATGTGCAAAAGGGGTTGAATTCATCCATAGTAATGTTGAAAGGAACTGAGCAACAGGCTTTGAATTTGGTTACCTATTGAATCTCCTTCAACTGATATTTCCTCGACTTGGATTCTCAATGTTTGTTAATGCCGAGGGCAGTTGTTCTACGAATTCTAGCCATAGGGGCTCTAACGGAGAAAGTAACAGAAGGAAGAAGAAGAGGGGAGAACTTAAACGGAGAAACAAAACCTCAAATTGAAAGACAACGAAGGAGACTTATAGGTTCACTGTCGATGGTTCAGAGCCTAGCGAAGACCATGGGACGCCGAAAAATCGAGTGACAAGAACGCTTGCAAAGACGATGATGGAATGACTATATGCAAGGAAGCTTGCAAAGAGAAAACGCTGAGAGAATGAACATTTATCTATACTACTAATAAAAATATCTTAACACAAAAAACTTTTGATTTACTATTTTTCCCTTATAAAAACTACAAATGCTAATATGTCATTTGTATTTAAACAGACAAATTATCATTATATCTCTTTATATTTAAATAAAAAATTAATCTCTAACATATCATACAAATCTATCTATGTTTGCAAAACTTTTGAATGGTCATGTTATGCTTAATATGATATATAAAAATAAAAAAAAACTCAATATTAATACGCGTTGACAATTTCATTGATACAATATCATCTCTAATGCCAAAAAAAAAAAACAAATATATTTATCTTATCTCTTCATTCACAATCAAAATAATTTAATAAAAAATTACTGATACACAAAGTAAAACAACAAATACAAAAAAAAAAATCGAGGAAAAACAAATCTTTAAACCTTACTACTTAGTAGCTCAAATGAAATAATAATAGAAAATGAGTCAATTGGATATTTATAGTTATGAAAAGAATACAAATAATCTAAGTATGATAAATATGAGATAATATCTAATGCAGCTACATAATTAGATTTTTTTTTATGTATTTTATCAAATGTTTCAACAAAAAATATTATGTACAATGCAAGTCGTGCATTACTAGTATAGAAGAAAAGGAATGATTGCGCATAGAACATGAAGTGGCGCCATTAAATGTTGCATTCAAAATCAAAGGAGAGAATATGGCACGCCGATTCATAGAAAACCATCGAAAGGAAGCCTTTGCATTTGCACGACACGTGTCCCCTCCATACAAAAACGAAGGACTAGGGGGCGGTTGACAAGACATGGTCTATCAAGCCAACCAAAAGCCGACACATGGCACATTGTGATAATAATTGTAGAAGTAATGATTCTCATGATATGACATGTTCGGCACCAGAGCATTGTCATGAGAGATGACCATTATACTTTCCTCGGTGTAACCATTAACATCGATGAAGGGTTGTGCGGTGATCGCCCATCAACCCGTGAAAGTACCCGTGAATTTCGCATAACTCGACACCACGTCATAACATCCTCTTCACCGGGATCATAAACAACACAGAGTTCGGGCATAATCTCCCTTGTACTAGGCACTCCCAATCGCATAACTTATGTATATTTCAATCACTTGACCATTTCAAGGTTCAATATACCTCAATTTGTCCTTAATATTACTCCATTTATATCTTTTGAACAAAAGGACTCAAGGCCCGAAGACTTGACAAAATTACTTTAAATTTTTGAAAATTTAAGAGGACTTACCTATAGATAATCAACGTTCTACTGGTAGAAGAGCTCTCTGGAATTCTTCTATCGGTAGATAATCAACATTCTACTAGTAGAAGAACACTTTGAAATGTTTCTACCAGTAGATAATCAACGTTCTACCGGTAGACGAGCTCTTTGAAATTTTTATATCGGTAGGAAATCAATGTTCTCCCGGTGGAAGAGCCCAGTTTGCCCCCAATTCAATCCTTTTTCAATTTCAACTCATTCAATCTCATACAATATCCAACCAAAACTCATATAATATCAAAATTTACACAAAATACAGTTCATATGAGTTCGTTTACAATCTTTTATACAATATTACATGTCTAAAAACTAATTACACACTTGTTTTACAAAAATATAATTTAAAGCCATAATTCAGCTTTCTTAATCAATGAGGGCTCAAGTGAGAGCCAACCAATGCTTGTCCTACACTTGAAATGTTCTCCTCATAAAGGGTGAGTCACACTCAATAGAATATCTACTAAAGAGGATATTCTCCAACCTAGATGCATATGAAATACTTACATACAATTCAACAATCAACAAACAATTCATTTAAGAATATGCAATTCATAATGAAATTCTCTATGTCAAGTTATGTTATGAGATGAGACTTACACATGTAAGATAACTTGAGCCTTCACCGGCTTCCATAACACATGCAATGTCATGCGTATGAATCCAAACATTTCAAGCCCTCGTCATTGATGTTACGCATCTAATGACTATTTATAAATTTCAGGTCTTTCTTGGGGTGAGCATTTATAGACTTCCATCAATAGGCACCCAACTGACACGGCATTTATGGACTTCCATCAACGGCTCCGCATACGCCGACACATTTTATGGACTCGATGCCAACAGAATGCGTATCCAAATCACCAAGTCTTGCACCTGATGGACGATCTAGCCCTTCTTCCTAACCACGACCCTATTTTCAATGCAAACACGTGCAACTCAGTCGAACCTTGGTCCAAATTTTCCGAGCCCACGCATCATCCACCAAAAATGGTGTTTGATCAAACCATGCACACAACCACACCCATGTCACATGCCCACAAATGTGATGCTTCCCGTGCTTATGCAATGTGATGTACAATTGCAATTTCAATGTCATGTTCATCATATCATGAGAGTAGCATGACATACATCATTTTCACAATGTCAATTAAATCTTGTGCATATAATTACATTCCACAATATTCACCAAGCATGTTATAACATTTTCAATAAATCAACCATGCTAAATCAACCTAGGTATTTTATAAATCACCTTTAAATCACATATTCATGTCCAATCAACACATTTCTCATGAAATTACAAAAAACAAGTAATTTCACCCAAAACTCAATTCATGCAAAAATTGGTTTTTACACATTTCTATACCATTTTTCATACTATAGTTACACTAGAAATATATTTAGACAAGAGATTTCATCCCAAGTCATACTACCCATTTCATACAAAACATTAGATTGAAAATAAACCTAGTTAGGAGAAGAACCCTACCTCTTGAAACGTGATACAAGTGGTAGAAACTCCAAGAAGACCCAAATCAAGCTTGAAGCCTTGATTTTTAAAATTTTCATCTTTGAGACTTTGTCAAAATCCCATATTTTTGGTACGTAGACGTAACTCTTATCGAGTAGATGAACTTTAATTCTTGACATGAAGGATTCCGACCAAAGGTTGGCTCTAGATCGCAAGAAGAAGAAGAATAAACCCTTGATTTTCTCTCTCTTCTTCCCTCTCTCTTTCTAACGAAATTCAGCAGCCAAATTAGGGGAAAATATGATTTTTCCCTTTTTATACCCCTTGGATTCTTGGCCTACAACGTGCCACACGTCCCGCCTTTTACAAACCGATTTCATTCTGAATCAATTAGATCTCGTCCTGTTTTAAGTTCAATATATATTGTTTGAACTAACTTTAAATTATTTTTCACTTTTCACAATAAATTATCAATCGCATTTATTTTTGGTCACATGACACATGATCGCCTCATAAAACGCAAAAAATTCAACTGTCTCGAAATTCAATAAAAATGTCTTGGTAACTAGATTTCGCGAGATGAACCCAATGTTGAGGTTTGTTTCATCATCCAAGTTCTAAAAAAAAATTGAGTTTTCAACCCGCACCATAGCAACTAATTACCGTTTTACCCTTTTTCATAAAAATTTAAATTTTCTCAAATTTTACAGGAAGTGCACTAGGATCTCCCTAGCATTACCATGATCGTCGATGAGAGATTTTCTCGGTTCAAATTGATGGAACCAACAGGGTCCGAATACCGACATAAAATAGGTCATAAGAAGTAATTGACTTTACATGCCAACCACATCAGTTGACACATTGGAAGATATCTGGCTTTGCATTAGGAACGCCCACCTGTGAATAAATGAAAGAATGTATAACAAGAAACTGTGTCCAACTATCAAATGACGTGGGTCCTTCATCCCATGTTGTCATACCTAGCAGGATAATACACTACGACCAAAACTGGGAGAACTCCCTAAGAATGCAATTAATGATCTTCATGAGTATACAACAAAAAATTTAGAGACTTTTAATGCTCGGGGGGCAAGGACAATTATTGATCCCTCAGCGCACGACGTGATATCAAAAATTTACTCATGTAGAACATTTTCTTAAATGTCAAATCTCGCAATGAATGCTCAGCACTAGTGTTAATGATCTAAAAGGATTAGGATGTCGAGGGGTTAATGTCATTAATGTATGCCAGATTGACATGCATGCAAAGGATCAACTATTGAGGTCAAAAGGGTGCCTTACTCGATGTGTAGCCGTCTAACGAGGTCAAAAAAACATCAGCATTGTTTTAGAGGTGGGCCAATCAAGGGACCTCCCCACCAAAGAGGATCGTATGGATGTTCTTGATAGATGCACTCGTCTACTAGGAAAGTATAAATAGCACTCTTAAACAAAAATAGAGGGTACGCTTTCATGCCTAGTACTTAGCACTATGTCTTCTTCCCTCCTCAGAAAACTAACTTAAGCATCAAAGTGGAATCACTGAAGACACCTCCAGTCTCCCTTCAAACCTTTATTTGTAATTCTTAGGTTTTCGTCACCCTCGAGTGTCAGTTCGAGTGTTGCTATTTCCATTGCGCAAGAAATCACCCTCAAATGACCTATGCAGAAAGAGTAGTTTGAGTATCTAATCTCTCTCTTTCTCTACCTCAGCCCTCTTGTGCTTTTGTGTCCATGTGTGCATATTATCCAAGCTTTATGAATGAGTTTTATGAATTTGTTTGTTCATATTATCTAAGCTGGGGGTATTGCTTTCACTTTGCTATTTATGTAAACTGATGGGTTATGCTTAAATTTTGCATTATGGTAAAAAACTAGGGACATTTTTATCAGTCTTAATGTAACAATACAGGGAGGGTGCAGTAGCAAAATTTCTCATAAAAAAAAAGAAGAAAAAATTAGTGAATGTGAGTACGAAAGAAGATGGCCTTAAAATGCATTTGGACTATGTTGGTTGAATCTATGAATAACAATAATATACTGATTTCACTGGGACTTTTTGTAGACAACAATTGAGCTTGTTTAACCAAGAGAGAGATAGTATGCGTGTGTGTGTTAGGTCTTTGAATGAATAACTTTGGGGCCAGGATGTAATTCACCTTTTTTTTTGTTCAACGATCAGGAGTGTTTAGGCCTAGTTTACACATACTTCGATTAATCTTTTCTTCGGTCCAGTCAAAAGCAGGTAATCCACACTAGAATTAAGGTATTCATGAAAGTTAAATTCTTATGGTTTGGCCCCAAGGAGTTGCCAAAGTTTGAACTTAGGACGTCTAAAATTACAGCTCGCTCTTGTTACTACTTGTGCTACCCCTTCACCTCTTATTTGTTTCTTCTTCCGATATAAGATCAACCAAGATATAAGAGCAACCAATATGTAAAACCGCAACATTATTGTATTGGGATATTTTTTGCATTTTTCCACATATTGATGGAAAAATGGAGTTGAATCATGAGTTAGAAGCAATATTTCGAGAAAAGATGACTGACTCAGTGATATATGTCTTTTCCAGTTTCATATATGTAAGATTCGAGTCTCATTAGTCCCTCTCAATAATATTTTGATAGATGATTACATTACAATAGCAATTCAACACTTAATTATATAACTAGAAATTGATTTTATGTCGTTAAGCCTATGATTCATAAATTTAATCTCAGTTGATCTGGATTAATTTGTTTTATGTTTTTTTTTTCATTTTTAAAATCGGTCACTCTAGCCATAGACTGAAGTGATTTGGGTTGAAATAAACATAATAAAAATAAACAAAAGAAAAAAAATATTCAACTTGAAATCAAATGTAAAACAAAAAATTAAGCTAGCCACTAATAAGAGTTAAACATGTTATCACGTAGATTTAATTTCCAATATTAATCCAAAACTTATTCTAAAGTTTTTAAATCTAGGAAGTGAGATGGACATTGTTCTTTCCTCTGCCATTTAAGTTACCCAACAGGGGAATGGCGTCCATTAGTGCACACTAATATAAAGATTTTCCTCAATAATACTACAATGGAATCCCATATCTATAGAAAAAGAGAAAAAAATATTCTAATATATTATAGATGAACTCACTACCTATATGTTTAAACTTTTATAGGAGTATGAGTTCCAAATATTTATATTGGACATTAGATCATTGGACTCCCCTCTCTCAATAAAAAGTGGTTTCAAAGTCGATAACTGACAATCATGAGTGAACTCTTGAAAAAGCAAGGGAAAAAAAAATGAGTGCAGGTTATGGTGTAAGGGATTTTGGTAGAGTGGTAATGTAGTGACTTATAAAGAGAGATAAAAAGTTTTATTCCTAGAAGAGCAAGCTTTTCTAAAGAGTGATTGGACACAAAGCTTGTAAAAAGTGGTGGATCAGATTAAAGCGAGAGTTAAGCTCAATGTGCTTCACACATAAGGATGAGATTGTTGGATATTGTAGTGTGAGAATCCCATATCTAATAGAAAAGGAAGTAAATAAAAGAATTCCGATATATTGTGGATGGACGTAGATTACATAAAGCATGCGCGAGAGCAAAAGCGGTAGCGAGAGAGCGACAGATTTTAAAAAAAGTTGAGAGTGGAAACGTCACTGAGAACGTTAAATTTATAAGTATATCATTGTGATACACACTAGAAAAGATGTTGTCAAAGTGCTAAAAATGAGAGAATTATTAGTGATATAAAAGAAATAAGAAAAATACACTTTTACGGCAAAAACCCCTTCCCACATTAGTAGAGTTTCCCCAAGTTAAATGGCTTCACTGGTATAAATACCACAACCCCATCCTACATTGATTGGTTGTCAACAAGTGCAAAGGTTCTGTATATGGTGCAACTTAGGCTGGTTGGGCGGGATGATAGATCAACTCTAGTCCAACCCTAGATATAAAATATTTAACCCTAACCTTAATTCGACCTTAACCCAAATACTGCCTGAGTTGATTTCAGACAAGCTCAGGTTGAATTCGAGTTCAATTTAGGTTAATTTTGGATTCACAATTCTAGCTGAATTTAGGTTCAACCACATCCATAATTTGCCCACCCCAAACAACCATCACCCAAATCACACAAACCACCATTACAACCAAAGTTCACTAACAACAACGCAACAACAAACCCCAAATTTCTCAACGCAGATCAACAGGCTTTGTTTTCAACTTCTCAACCCCGTCAACAAAGCCCTAATTTCCAACGCAGATCAATTGTAAATCAACAAAAGTTGCAAGGTAGAGAGCAATTGGAGTGGATTGTGGAGATGATCTAAGTGAGAGATGGCAGAGAATGACGGAGGGAGTGAGAGACTGAGATGTAGAGAAGCATTGAGAGTAAGAGAGGCGTTGAGATGAGAGTGAGAGAGGTAGAGAGGTGAAAGACAAAAGCACAAAAGAAATGAGAAACCCTAGTGTGATGTGCATATATATATATATATATATATTTAAGGCGTCGGGTTAAGCCCGATTTATTAATTCGGGTAGAGCCCGATTTATATATTCGATTTAAACCCGATAACCCGAGGAATTAACCCGGGGATTGCCCGAATTTAATTCAAGTTAGTGTTTTTCAGCCCAGGCCCAACCCAAGTATTTAAAACTTAAATTCAAACCCAATTTTTTTGGGTTGGGTTTGGGTTAAATTCAGATTGACCCACCCCAGTTGCACCCCTAGTTTTACAACTATAAATGCACAGCTGTAACCACAGTTGGGAACAATCTAACAATTGGGCCTTATATATGGGGCTTAATATTAGAATGTTTTGCATGGGCCTTGACTTTGGGGCCTAATGAGTTCAAATATTTATTGTATTTGTGAAGTTATTTTCAAAGTAATTCAATCTGCCAATTATAATTATGAAATTAGGAATTCAATTTTTTGAATTCACAGATTCACCACAAATCTGCACTAAATTCGCAAATTTGCGTTATCTAGGGATGAACTCATCACTTATAGGTTTAAACTTTTAGGAGGGTATGAGTTTCAGACATGTATATTTAATTTTGGATTACTAGACTCGTCTCCCAACACTAAAAAGTAATTGAAGAATGAGCACGTGGTCAGAGAAAGGAGCTCCACAGCTCAGATTGGGCCTAGCTTGTTAGATCGACAACTCGCTTGTCTTTCAGCTTGGCAGAGTCCAACTCTGAAACAAGTTTGACTAGCTCACCTCAACTAAGGCCTCCACTTAAGACCACTTTCAATGCTTAATGCGTAAATACCTTCATTTGAATAAAGGGATAAGGAACCTCTAACAACATAATCAAGCTAACCTATAAAGGGCAAGGGAGGAGGTCGACTAAGGTGTAGATCATCTACTTTAGTTGAATACTCTTCACCAAAAAACCTAAAATCTAACTAAGGCATTAGATGATCGATCCCTAGAACCCATTCGATCTTCAACTTGCCTTCTAAATATCTCAATCGATCGTTCAAAGGGAGATCTCAATCATAGAGCTCGGAGAGCAAATTATCACATCAACTATTAGCGTTGTGTATAGGAAACACTTAGGTTTTCATAATTTGATCCATTCTCAAGTTTCTCGAGCTAATGACCATCACAAGGTGGAAGGATCTGCTATAGACCAAATCCATGATAAGGAACGACTAAGATCATATCTAGTCGACTAGTGAAACCCAACTTCGTCGGTGAAAGAAGTTGCGAGAATAAAAAACTGGAAAGAACAGGGGAGGAAATAGTTCAACAGAGTTGGCAAATCCTCATGCTTCTCATAACCCAACCGCTTCTAGAAAAAAATATTGTCCCAAATCTAGGAGCATTGAGACAATAACCAAGAAAACGAAGGGCAAATCCAAAATGAGGTCATCTGACCACAAGTTACTGACCAATGGGAACGAATATCCCAAGTGGTCAACGACAAGCTTGGCAATGTCACAAACACTGTGAAAGCCTGGGTTCTTGAGGCAGTAAAAGCTCTAGTACAACACACAGAATCACTTTTTACTCTGGCTGTATCAAATAACCCGTTTCTAGCAAAGCTCAAGATGGCAACAATTGAAAGGTTTGACGGGTTGAAAGTGTAATGCCCAAAATTCACCTTGGAAGACATTACAATATATAAACCATCCATCTATAAGAGCAACTAAAAATAATCATTCTATAATAAACCATTCATCTATTTGACAAAGAATAAATACTAAAACCAACAAAATATGGAGACTTCTCCAACTTACAATTCAAAACTAAAGAATATATAACGCTGGAATAATAAAAACTAGCTAAAATATTTTGTCATAAAGATCTCTCAAACTCTAAACCAGAAATAGAACAACTTTATTCTTCTAAGACAGGGTCCATATCTTGATTTTCCAACAGCTCATAATCAACCTGCTCATCTACATTGATATCCTCTTCTATGCCAAAATCTGTAAATATGTTGTAGGGGATGAGCAAAAGCCCGTAGGAAATCCCTTTCAAATCCCAACAAAGTTTTAAAACAAATAAAAGAAGACAAGTCTCTTTTGAAAAATAATATATACAAAATTTTGAAAGTAAAATCATGACAGTTGTAATAATCTCAAGTGTTCGAAATACAGTAAATCAATGATAGAAATAAACTTACAAAAAATTAAAACAATCAATAATGAACTCAATAGCAGCATTCCATATTTTTATGTATGTTGGTTTATTCTCATTCTCATGTTGGTTGGTTACTTCTCGAAAATCTACACAATGATTCTACTTTGTTCACTCATCACAACCACAAAATCTCAATCATTTCCTACAAGGCGAAATCACAAACAATTTTAGGAAGGGTGTATACCATCTTCCATGACATTGACGAATCTTTCCCAAGAAAGGTATACCCTCCCTCAGCCATGAACCTACATGAATAATAGTTGTTGTTCTCACAAATAAAAATTTACTAAAAGTCTTAGGCAACCATCTCACTCCCACTGGGATAGATTAACCTCTAACACTCTACGACAGCTCTCGAAGGTAATTCAAGTCCATCACATCCAAACCATACTAGAGATGAAACTACAATATTCTCAACAACCACAATCTTATTCAATTCACAATTTTCATTAACAATTTAAGTATCACAATTTTCAATATACTACAGTAATAAAAGAATTAAAACATGCAAGAGATCATATTAAGAAAAATCTTCACAATTTCGATATTCAAAATTCTAGGGTTTTGCCAAAAATCACAATTTTCTTGGAATAAGAACAAGTAGTTGATTGAAAATCCAATTTGGTCAATAATAGGAATTTAGAAATCAAGAATCCATGACTTTCACAATAGAACATGTATTTTGGAAGAACTAGAGTTTTAGAAATTTAAGAACGATGTTTTTTGGATACAAGACATGCATCCTATTGAAAACCATGTTACTTCAAACATAATAAAAAACGAACAATATATTAATCAAAAGAAACCAAGAATGAAATATTATGTAACATATAATAATCTGGAAGATTTAAAACATACAAATTATACCCTAAGTCTAAATGACCGAACTTGAGAAGAACCCTTACCTCAATCCGATGTTTGAAGATAGCCCTAGTGTGTTTAAATCAATCTCAATGTGAGAATCCATTTGAATCTTATGTTTTCTCCTTCTCTCTCGCTCTCTAGGGTTGCCAAGGGTTAAAAACTGATAAAACATTCATAAAGGGACGTCCTTATGGTATTTATAGGGTAAAAAAACAGAGAAAACCCATAAAACTAATCGAGGCCATTTTTAGGCTAGCATCCAAGTAGTGTTTGGGCATCTAGATGGTGAAAATTTACTGTTTTGAAAGAAAAATAAGGTTTTATGGTAGGTAGTACTGTTCGAATGGTAGTTGGGGTGTCTGGACGGTGCCAACTTTCTATCCTAACTTTTGAAGCAGTTTTCGCCTAATTAGAAGTCGATTTAGAAAATTTTTGTGACACTTTTGTATCCTTTGAAGTCTAATTTTTACTGTCTAAAAATCAGCTCAATCGGAGTTTAGATTAAGAAGTTATGATTAAAATATTAAAGTAGTGTCAAATTCTTTCATACCCGAATTCTTTCTAAAATGCGTTTTAACTTCGGAACACTTTTTAACTTCTAATACGGCCATATTACCTCTTCCAAGAGGCATTATTTTGTCCTAAAAATATTTAAAAACTTATCTAATCACCCTTCTCAAGCTTACACACTTTCGAAATGAAGTTTGACCCGAAAATTAATTAGTCTGAAACTCAAACTTTATGATCAACATTTAACAATGATTCAAGGTTTCTACAATACTTTTATTCATCCTAGGAGAAATATTAATATGATATTATTCTTATTTAATTCTTGTACGGGGTCTTACAGAAATATCCATTCAACCACCTAGAGACCTACAAATATATAATGATGCTCTATATTGTCCTAAATCAGATTATGTGCAGAGCTTTGCAACCACCCTTAAGGGAACTACAAGACACTTGTTTAATAAGCTAAAACCCAGTACCATCAACTCTTTCGCAGAGGTTAGAATATCATTTATCTCACATTTCATTGGAGGGAAAACACACAGAAGACCACCCACCTATCTTCTGAATGTCAAGCAGACAAAGAAGGAGATGATTAAGAGCTTTGTCAGCAGATTCACCATGGAGTCACTCTAAATCGATAATTTGAATGACTAAGTAGCACTCACCATTTTCATGAGAGGCCTTTAGCCCTCTCAGTTCCTCTTCTTCCTGTCCAACAACCCACCTTAGAGTATGATAGAGCTGCTATCAAGAGCACAAAGTCACATAAAAGCCGAAGACACTCTTCTACCTTGCAGGAACTAGGAAGACAAGCATGAGAAAATGAAAAGACGTGACCAGCCAGCCAAGAATGACCAAGCAATTAGTTCAAAGAAGAATCTAACAAAACGAGTAAGTGCTAGGAATCGCCTAACACCCCAGACTCCAAGTGAACTAGCTCACAGATACACATTGCGGAACACCCTAATTAAGCATATATTCTTCCAAAATTAGGATGATCGAGTCCTAAAATAGCCAAAGAAAATGAGAATTCACCCCAGCTAAAGGCCCAAGGACAAGTACTATAGATTCCATAGTGACCATGGTCACAACATTAAGGACTCTTTGGTCCTCATAGACCAGATAGATGACCTCCTTCAAAATGCAACTTGACTGATACATTGAGTGTCGACATTAGGAGAAAATGGATGTGCAACCTAACAAAGACGAGACACACCATCAATGACCCTTTCGGGAGGTAAGAGTAATTTCTAGAGGGTTTGTTGAGGGAGGAGAAAGGAGCTCTACGAGAAGATCCCATGCTCACAAAATAAAGGTCGAGTAAGAGGTTTGCTAGATGAACTTAGGAAATAAGTCTTGCTTGAGCTAGCTAATCATATTCTCTAACAAAGACCTTAAAAAGATTCAAACCCGTATGACGACCCCCTAGTGGTGACTTTAACCATTGTCAATTATTCTGTGCGAAGAGTCCTGATAGACTGTGGAAGCATGGTGGACATCATATTTACCCATACCTTTGATAAGTTCAATATAGGCAGAGATAAGTTGGTTCTTGCCACTACCCAATTGATCAGATTTTCAAGAAGAAATGACCTATTCATTGAGAGCTATTGTTATCACAGTCACAACTAGGCAAGCCCCACACCAATCCACTATATGGCTACTTTTTTTGTGTTGGATTGTCCCTTGGCCTACAATATCATCCTGGGATGCTCAAGTCTCAATTTGATGAGAGTAGTACCATCAACGTACCATCTCCTACTATGTTTCTCAACAAAGACAAGAGAGGGCAAGGTACGAGCCGACCAAGTAGTAGCACTGGGAGTGCTACATGGCCTCTATGCAAGAAAAGCAGCATAAAGAAGCTCTACATATAAAATCTTTAGATCGTTTGAGACTCCCCCCATGGTCCCACGAAGGTCTCTACATACTTGTCCATTCTAGGATAAGTGAGATCTTCCAGTCTATGTGCGTGAGAATAGCTCAAGCAAAGAAGAGTTGGGTCCGATCTAAATTCAAGCATGGCTCGCCTGTCTGCTGCTAGGTGCATGAATGGCGCCAGGCAAGGGCGCCGTTATGCCATCATTTCTGTTGCACAGACTAAATGCCAATCCAACCTCTAAATGAACATGATAGAAGCGATGAAATTTCAACCAAGAGCGGATCATAAATGATGAGTGTAGCTTAATTTAGCTGATCTCACACCAAACTATAAATAAAGATGTGAGTGGTTCATTATAAAGACTTAGCCCAATGGCTACCATCGGAAGTGTGCTAAGTTAGTCACAGGAAAAGAAGAGAGAGATCTCATTTTAAAGAACATCAATTCACCAAAGTGATTGATCCAAAAGAGCGACTGGAAAAAAGAAAAAAATTCTTTCTGTAACTCCACTATATCTTGTATGCATATACTATATAGTATTATAAAAATGAAAGATTATGTATGGCCAATTTGAATCGATCTTATTTAATCCCTCTTACCAATCAAATGAGAAGTAATATATAGGGATGATAGGATTTAAACCCGTGACATTTTGTACCCAAAACAAATGCGCTACCAATCTGTGTTACATCCTTTCAATTGGTCTACAGTGTCATTGTAGAAAATTCCTGTCTTGTTTTCTACATCATTGTTTCCTCCATTGATATATCTAATTTATCTAACCATTTCGTCTTTTTTTTTTGTCTACTTTGACATATAACATATAATAATGATAAAAGTCAAAAATTTATATATATATATATATATATATATATATATATATATATATATATATATATATATATATATATATATATATATATATATATATATATATATATATGAGTATTTTAAACAAGGTAATCAGTGAAAAAAGATGAAGCTTCTTGAATCAAGTTCAGTAAAAGAAGTGTAGCATCCAGAATGGCTAGCCAATGTGGTGTTAGTAAAGAAGACTAATGGAAAATAGGGAATATGTGTTGATTTCCCGGATTTAAACAAGGCTTGTCCAAAGGACTATTTCTCATTGCCCAGAATTATGGTTGATGCTACATCAAGGTATGAAATACTCACATTTGTGGATGCATTCTCCGGGTAGAACCAAATCATGATGCATAAACCATACCAAGAAAAGACCTATTTCATCATGGAAGAATGGACTTACTGCTATAAGGTAGTGCTTTTTGGTTTAAAAAATGCAAAAGCTACCTATCAAAGGTTGGTTAATTAGATGTTCATGGAGCTCCATAGACGTGTATGTGGACGATATGCTCATCAAAAGCCGCCAAGCTTGTGAACATATTGACCATCCCAGGGGAGCTTTTGAAATACTCAAAAAATACAACATGAAGCTCAACTCTACCAAATGTGCCTTCAGGGTCTCTTAAGAAAAATTGATGGGCTTTGTGGTGACATAGAAAGGTGTAAAGAACAACCTCGAGAAGATCTAGACACTCATAGACATGAGATCCCCACGGAGTGCCAAAGAAGTTCAAGTATTCACAAGAAGGGTAGTAGCCTTAAACTGGTTCATCTCCAAAGCAAGTGATAAGTGTTTTCCTTTCTTTAAAGTACTAAGGAAGGCATTTGAATGGAGCCCAGAGAGTAAAGAATCCTTCAAATCCCTAAAATAGAGGGAGAAAGAGATCCCCAAGATGATGGACCAGAAGGGGTTTTCCAGAGAAGGCCTCTGTGGGCTCAAACTCCCAACCAGAATTAGACACAAAAAAAATTTTGTTTTCACACTCCTTTACATTGGAAGAATAGCTTATCCCGAGATTGGTCTTCTCTCTCTTGGAAAAATAGAATCACCCCTCTGGCTTTGTCCTGATAGGGTATAAGCTTGTAACAGTGGAAGAACTCGACAATTGTGAGGTAAGCGTCGATGTCGTTGGCTCTTTCCAAAGAACACCAATGTCAATCAAGAACCCCCAACTATTGGGAGTTAATTGTGAAGGGGCAAACTTAAAAAAATGAAGGCCTTCCTTGATGTATCGAGGTATGGAAAAACAAAGCCCAGCCTCAAAGATTCTTGTAAAAACAACTTTGTTAGGACCGAATGAGTCGATTGTTACATCTAGAAAAGAGAGACGAAGGCAAACAGAATCAGGAATCTATTAATGCCTTTTGATTTCTCCCAAAGTTTTCTCATCAAGAGAGCACCTGACTTGTTTTGCTCCCACAACTCTGATTGATGAGGAGACGATCTCCAAAATAAAGTTAGAATCCTTATTGGCCTTGTTGGCCCCAGATACAAGAAATGGTGTACCCTAAGACAAAGTTCAGTATAAGTGGTAAAACAATGATGATCGAGAGACAAGCAAGAACCAAAGATAGATTCAAGTTGAACCGAAGAGGACCTATCGACAAAATGCCCTAAATGTAAAGATCATAACCTTTCCACTTAAGAAAACAAAATTGGTAGAAGTGAAATTAAAGAGTATGACTCTAACCTATATAATCCAGCTTGGAGAGTCCAAGTAAAATAGAAAGAAAGGAAGGAGGTCAAGAATAAGGGAACATAAGTGTACCCGAATTCTAGAAGAGTTCTTGAAACGCGTTGGACACTGGCAGCAAGATGTGTTTAAATACTAGCCACACAACAAGTCTTCGACAATTACATTCACATGAGCCACACTCTATTTCCCGAGGCACTAACGAACAAGTGCATTAAATGTGGACCATGTACAAGCCAAGCTAAGTTAAACTAGGGGCAACTGATCACTAAAGAATGAACACATGCTCGGAGAAAGGAGATCCACAGCTCGGATTAGGCCTAGCAACTCGACAACTCACCTATCATTTAGCTTGGTAAAATCCAGCTCCATAACAAATTTGACTAGCTCAACTCAGTTAAGACCTCCACTTAAGACCACTTCCAATGCTTAAAGTGTAACTGCCTTATTTGGATAATGGGATGAGGAACCCCTAACAACACAATCAAGTTGGCCAATCAAAGGGGAAGGGAGGAGATCAACTAAAGTACAAATCATCTACTCCAATTGAATACTCTCCACCAAAAAAACCCAAATCTAACTTAGGCATCAAATGGTCAACTCCCAAAGCCCCCTAGTCCTCGACTTGCCTTGCAGGTACTCCACCGATCGTTTAGAGGGAGATCTCAATCACGGAGCTCATAGAGCAAATTATGAGCCCCTAAATAAAGCCATCATTATGGGCTCATGCCCAGCCATCCAAATGGCACAGGGCAGAGACCAACTCCCAAAAGCTGTCGCCACATTTCTACAGAGGCCAATTAGAAGCAGTTCATCTCTACCACCCCTTGTTATAGATAAGAAGCAGTACATTCCTTAAAAGGACAGCCACGGTTGAAGTGGCAAGCATCATCCGGAGGAGCCAATAACAAGGCTTCCTCCCTAAAGGTTGACGAACCTTACAAACTTCCAAACTCAATTTAGCCTTACGGTATGCTCAAGCACTCTAACAGACACTTACAACCAACACAGGTTTCATATTCCCTTTTTTCTCTCAGTGATATGCCAGATAAGCATCGAAGGGATACACCAATGACATCTCTACCACCCTTCTACGAGAAAATTTTATATGAGTTTAACACACCATGTGGCACTGTCACGTGGTGTGCACACCCAATAACAGGCTGCCACAAAAGTAGCTTGTGGAACACACAAGCTTGGCTCTTCAAAAAAAAAATCTGACGAGATGATAAATGATAGGTATTCATTGAACATATACAATTTTTTATTAGTGATGTACGTGTGGTGTGTTAAACCTACCAAACAATTTCCTCATTAGTTGCATGGCACTCATCCCATGCGGACTCCATGCTGCAGAACTATTGTTTCATTCTTTTTAGATCAAAATTAAAGATTGCATTCACCTTGCAGGCTTCTGGCTCGCTCTCTTATATTAATGTTCTTTTTACTTCTCAATTTTTTTTAAAAATCCTCTACAATTAACTAATCATACTAACAATCAGCTGCACAATCACAAAAGGGTCTTAGCCATTTTCATACAAATCGCAGAATGCTATTTCTCATGAAATTTCCGATCTTCGAAATTAAACCTGAAACGGCTAGTGGCATTCGAAAACATATCCCATTTTTCTTTTTATGTTTCCGCATTTGTACTGAATGTCATCGTTATGGAAACCAGATTCAACTGTCTATTCATACCTGCTTTGCTCTGTCCAGCACAGGTAACACATTAGTTGTAACGGAAGTCACAATCCACAAACCAATAAGAATAATGATATCTAAGGGATTGTTATATACCTGATAAAATTAGGTCTGTCCCTCATCTATGTGAATTTTGCTAGGAATAATAGAAATAATCCATGCATTTTAGGGTTTTCACTTCCTTTTAAGAGCCTAGGTTGCATTTTAGTTTAAGCAAAAGATTTAGGACTCCTTTTCATTAGATACCATAGGTAGGCTACAAGCAGAAAAAAGAGAGGATAAACTATGAAGAGAGAAAGAGACGAGATGACTACAAAAGCTAACAGGTTAATCTTGCTCACTACTGTCAACCCAGTTCCTGATTGCTTGCAAAACTGCTTGTTTTACCACATGAGCATTTATACTATCAACTTGTCCTTCATTCTGCATAGTCAAAAAGGACCTTTTCAATGTAACATAAAAAATTATTCTATCATTGAATACATATAAGAACACACATTATTATTGTGAAAATCCACCAACTAGTAACCCATAAAACTGCCAAAAAAAAAGACAAAAAACAAACGTATTATATGCTAGCTCCTCACCAATTTGCCAGCAGACAGAATTTAGGAAAAAAAAAACCTGAAAATGTATGGTAAGGCATGAGGCTGATTTGTATTGACTCACACAAGATGTTTAAGCAAGTAGATGATATCAGGTTCCTGAACCTCAAATCTAAATGCTCCTTTTTTCACTATTTTATTTATTTCTTTCTATTTTTTGTTCTTCAATATAAATCGAAAACAAGAAACAAAACATATTTGGATTTCTTACTGTTTTTACTTTCGTGAAAACATTTGCAAATTTGGAATGCAAAAGTTACAAAAAATATTTTCTTATATTTGAAACCAAAAATACGATGGGTGACTGTATGTTTAGAGAGGTAATCAAACGATCATCCTTATATGTTTAGTGAGGTCAAACCCTCGATCTCCCTTAATAGCAAAATCCCTTCCTGCATATCCTTGGTGTTAGTGATAGTTGATAGTTGAGGGTGGCTATGTACAGCTGATGCTAAATTCAGGGGTTCCATGAAATTAGTCCTAATTTCCTAGATGTTATGACCAAATGCCTGTTCGTACAAGACATATCAGTGAACTGTATTGGCATAATACATTTTTCAATACTGAAAGATTGAATTGCAATGTCATAATATTTTGAGTTTGAATATTCTGTAACCGCCTCAGCTCTATTTGAGATTCTTTTTCCCTCTGTAGGAAAATGAAAACTTTGCAACAATCATTGTATTCCATTGTCACATGTGTCTACCGAACATCTAATGTTTTTATCGAGAGCGAAAAAATAAATACATAAACATGTTTATGTTTTTATTGTTTTGCATTAAAAAAAAATGACAGAAAAAATTAGCAGATGCCCCCTACATATTGCTTCTAAGAATTCTGACATATATTTATTCAAGTACTTGAGTTGTACACAGATTTATGATGTAGTTGATTGGACCAAGCAATAAAGAAACCTAAAACACAGAGGTAATTTAAGAAGAAAGTTACTCTCTTACTTCGCCTCCTATTGCTTCTAGACGAAAACTCTCCGAACAGGAAACCCTAGCATCAAGCACCTCAAGGCCCAACTCCTCAAATGCTTCAAGTATTGAGACAAGCAAACCTGGACAATTCTTTTCTGAAAACACATTAATAAGGAAGCCCTTTTCTAGGGTTTCCACAGTAACCTGCAGTAGTGTTAATAAGAACAAGAAGATGGATAAAGATTCATTATGCTCAATAAAGGCAGCCCATGAAAGAGGAACGAAGAAGCACTGTAGCTGATAATATATAGTACCTTTGGTAATGAATTTTTTGAAGTAGAAACATCTTGGTGCAGTCTTTCCACTTTTTCCTTCAGATCCTCTATATACTTAGACGCGTCTACGAGAATTGATGCCTTGTTCACCTGCCCAAGACAAATTTAACAATAACAAAAGATAATTAGAACAAATCAATAATTAATTTATTGCGGCATAATAAGATTTTTACTTGTATTGTAATGCAGAATGAAGGGAAATTTGGAAGAATTGTTTTGGTATATATTCGAGGCCCACATGTGACCAACATATATATATTATTTTTTAATAATGTTCTGCCCACACAAAGTACAATTCACTCAATAACTCGTTTCTTTCAAAGGAAAGAATAAGAGATGAAACAAATAATCGACTAAGATTAAAATGAATCAAACAGATAACCGACTAAGATTGAGTCTCTCTCAATCTCTTGGAAACATGTACCGTATCCTTGATACACTACTATCTCTCCCTCTTCGTGTGTGTGGAGCAATAAAAAGGGAAACAAAATGCTTTCAAATTTTGATTTAAAAAAGGGAAATAATAAGAGATGAAAGCCAAAAAAAACAGTTGCTTGAAAAAGGTAGGGGTTCTACAGCACTGGAGTTGGTCACAGAGCGAAGTTGATGCAACTTTTCATGTAGAGCTGCTCTCTTTTGATCCTTAGAGCCCATGCTTCTCCTTATTATCTTCACCTCTCTCTCTCTCTCTTTTTCTTTCTGGCACTATGGCAGGTTTTGGAGGGGTTTTTAAAGGAGACGGTGAGCTCACAAAACCTGCAATGACCTGTCCGTTTCTTGCAAACGACCACGGCAAGGAGCATGGGAGACCATGACGTCATACATATTAACCCTCTACATAAGCCTGATTGTAATGACTGCCATCTAGGGGCTGTTAGGTAAATGGAGATGGAGTATGACATTTTGCATGAGCCATGAAATGATGAAAGATATGCAAGAGAGAGAGAGAGAGAGACCTGTGGGATATGGAGACAAAAGGATGACGCGAAGAAGAGAAAGAGAGGAGAGATGGTCTAGAGATCCCCCGTGAGAAGTGTTTGGAGGCATTTGACAGCTAATACACCAATACAAATACACTTACAACTCAATCTTTGACACCTTCCTTCTCTTCTTTCAATGCCATCTCTCTCTCTGTCACCGACCCTCTTCTTCGAACAAATATTGAGTATAACCATTACACTAATATTAATATGATATAACTATTTAATAAAAAAGATAAAATATGGTCTATTTTTTATCATAAATATAGTTATGTATGATATGGTCAAGTAATTATGAGTTTTAGTAAGATCCATTTATTAATTTGTTTAACCAATATAAGGATATGATGCAATGGTTATGCCCAATATTTTTTCCCCTTCCTCCTATCACGAGTCAGATTCCTTCCTTCAAAGCTTTCTCCCTCCCTCCCTCCCTCTCTCTCTCTCCACGTGCCATTCTATTTACCTCATCATTCTACGCGTCAGTCAATTTCCTTTCTATCATCGTACCATTCTACTGCTATTCCAACATTATGGGTGGAGCTAGCTGTGGGAGATCTCTCTTTTTTTTTCTCTCTCTCTCTCTCCCCCCGCCCCCCCAGAAAAAATGCAAACTCCATGACCTACATTTACTTGTCCAATTCAGTGGAATTACTATTATCAGGAAGGTCCATAATTACAAGCATCAAAAGATTCTTATAACAAGACTACTAAAAATTAAATACTGAACAACATTTTTCATTCTGATAGCAAGTCACATGATGCCCTATTCGTACAAAGCTATGTAAGCTGCAGCATGCACCGATATACAGTTACAAAATATGTTGGCGTATTAAGTGGACCATCAGCAATTGCATAATGTCAATAACATTATGTCCGTTTTCTTTTTGTCTCAGTAAGTAAATATTCCATCCATATTACGAGGTTGAAAATGACTGCAGAGAAGTTAATTTTTTCTATTGCATTTTTATTTCTTCCTGACCAATCCATGCTGTTATTTACCTTTTTAAGGCAGGCATTATTTCATCTGTAATGCTTACATCTGATTGCTGGAAGAGTGAAATAGCAATTTTGGAGATTTATCATGAGGCCGGTTTAAGTAAATTCACTTCTTATCTGACCTTGTCTCCGTTCCACAAAGACAAACCAACACGTACCCACCTATTCACATGTGTGCCATTAATCATCACAACCAAACAATACACCACAAACACATACACACACACATCCTGTTCTAACCTTGTCTCTTGCCCTACTTCCAATGTTGCTATCCATAGAGGTTATGGGAGCTCTGGAACGTTTGCATTTTCATTTGCTGCTTGACCTAAATATAAGTGAGACTACTCACATATACTGAACCATCTGAGTTAACCAGTGGTAGTATCATGTCCAGAGCTAGGATGTTCATACTAACCCACAAACTACGTATATCACTTAATTCAGGATTATCTCATACAACTCGAATATAGGATGTTACGTTAGAACCCTGAAGCTGTGTCATCTAGACAGTCCTAACGACTTCACAAGTTACATTAAACATGGATTTGATTGAGGGTAGAGCCCATTCCAAGCAAATTTGGGATATAGCAATTTTCCCTAATGAAAGATAAACCAGTGACCTTGGTTTGCATGGGAATGCATGTCGGTAAGCATTTACAGTAGTAGGAATCCACCCAGGAGTTTAGGGGGGCTGGGCTGGGCTGCAAAGGGAGGATTGCTTTTGTTAGAGTTGTTTGTTATTTTTTCCCGGATTGTTAGCACAACTTGTTAGCACTTTCTGGCCCCCTCTTGCTGCTTCTAAGTAATTCTTACTTTAACCTTTTAAAATAAGATGCAGCCTTGTTTAAGTTGCAGCTTTGCAACCAAATAGGATTGTGATCATGAGAAGATTCTTTACACAATATGACTGTTTGTTTACCCTCACACGTTTCCCAGAAATATTCTTTGTTCTACAAAGCCTGTTTTGCATGAGTTGACAACCCCTTTAACTGTATATAATCGTCCTGGCATTGAATTAATACAACACTTACTTCTTCAGAAAACTCCCCACAGTAAAAAAAAATAATTGAAAATGTTCCCTGTGGCTATTATGTGGTGCATTGCTTATGGTATGTCTGAGCTTTGTAAATTAATTCTAAAAACAGAACAGTCACAGCAAAAAAATGAATAAAAAGCTATAATTACATGTCCAATCATAAGATGTAGACAGTAAAATTTGGAAATGTGTCTCGTGACAAACCACAATTATTTTCCGGGGCTTGACTGCTGTATATGACGGGTCACTACATATCTGTCCAATAAAAATAAACCAAAAAGTTATATTTGGTAGAAACCTATCGAGCAATGATATATATATTTAAAAAGTAAATTTAAAAATTATATTTGATAATCATAATCATTAATTTTATTATAAGTTCTATTATTTATTGAGACCTATTATCTATTCAATGATTGTGATTATCAAATTTATTTTTTAAGTTTAATTTTTAAATTCATGTACCAATACTCAATCCTATCTAAAGATAGTAACAATTAATTTACAATCCTCCAAGAGAAAAACAATATAATGTCCTTAGGCGTGTTGACTTGTGCATGATTGTATTACGTAATTAGTTATCTCACAGAGTTACGGTTAAAAATAGCATACTAGATTGTTAAGTGTATTTAGTTAACAAATGGTTGAGCCTTGAGACTTGATATGTGGTTAATATTCTAAGGAAGTGAAAAGTCAATATGTATCTTCCAATCTATATGTATGCTGAAATTATGAAATTCATATATGAAAATTTATTTCTAAAAACTAGTTTATATTGACTTTATTTTCTTTATTACAAATGTGAAAAGACTGAATAATAATCAACATAAGTGATATCAACAAGATGGACGTGAAACTTCATATTAGATAAATAAAGTCTTGGTGAAGAAGATCGAAATGACAAGTGGAATCAAAGGGTTTATCGGTATACAGTAATCGCCCTTTTTTGTCTTTGATGGTAAAAATTATGATTATTAGTGTGTGAAGATGAAAACTATATTTTTCTCTTATAATCTTTGAAATTTCATTCAAATTGGGTATGAATATCCAACCAAAGAGATGACAACAACTCAAATGAGCCAATTAAAGGAAACCAAGAAGAAGGATGCAAAAACTCCTCATTTGATTTAACAAGGAATAACGGATATAATTTTTTTCAAGAATTCTCAATATAACAAAGTCAGATAACATGAGACACTTTAGAAGATGAATATCGTGGTGCTACGAAAGTAAGAGCCATGAAACTACAATTATTGAGAATAGTATAATGAAAGAAAACGAATTCTTAAGAGATTTCTTCTCTAGGCTTATGGATATTGTAAATCAATAGAAAACTTTTAAAGATCAAATTTTAAAGTCAAGAATTGTTGAGAAAATTTTGATTGGGTTCCAAGGTTGAGTAAGCACGCCAAAAAATATGTTATGAGTGTTTTTCAATCCAAGCTTAATATTGACTCCAAAAGTCATACAAAAAATATGAGATTTGCAAAAGATTATGAAAAACCTCAATGTTTTAATTGTAATAAGTTTGATTATTTACAAAAAAAATTGTCAATCAATAAGCTAATTTTTTCGAAGAGCAAGAAAGTAGTGAAAACACGTTCTACATTTATTAAGCAATGTCTGAGCAAATCAACAATATGTGATATATTGATAGTGGTTGTAGTAACTATATGACCGGTGATAATAATATTTTTGTAAACATAGATACCATTTCATATTCTCAAGTAAGGATGACAAATGATGTTATGATTCAAACAAAAGGCAAGAGAACCATTGCTATTGAAACAAGAAAGGAATAAAATATATCCAAGATGTCTTCTTAGTACCGGACTTAGAACAAAACTTGTTGAGTGTTGGTCAACTTGTAAAGTATAAATACTCCGTGGTGTTTAACGATAACTCTTGTAAGATCTATGATCTTAGAGAGAAAAGACAAGCTATAATGAAAATTGAGATGGAAAAAAACAGAAATTTTTCTCATTTTTCGATATTCAAACAATGTTTTCTTTGAATTTGAAAGTTGTTGATGAATCTTAGCTTTGGCATAGAAGATTTGGACACTTAAACTTTCAAAGCTTTAAGAGTTCACAATAAAAGAACATGGTTTATAAATTGTCATATATATAGAAACATAAAGAAGTTTATGAAGGATATGCACTTGGAAGGCATCATCAAGATTCTTTTCCAAAAGAAAAAGATTTAAGAATCAAATCACCATTAGAGCTTGTTCATACCGATATATGGGGACCATCAAGAACACTTTCTCATGGAAATAACAAATACTTCATTGTCATTATTGATGATTTTTCAAGAATAACTTGCGTTTATTTATGAGACAAAAATTTAAAGTTTTTAAAGTATTCAAAAAGGTCCAAAAGTTTGTTGAAAGGCAAAATGAATACTATATTAATGTCTTGAGAAGTGATAAAAATGGTGAATACAACTCTAATGAATTTAATAAGTTTTATGAAGACATTGGAATAGAAAGACAATTGACAAGTGGGTATACTCCACAACAAAATGGAATAATTGTAAGAAAGAATAAATCCATTGTTGAGATGTCAAAATCAATGGTTTTTGAGAAAATGTTACCTAAATCATTTGGGCCGAAGCGGTATACACGACGGTTTATTTGATAAATAGATGTCCAACAAAGGCTTTGAAAAATCAAACTCCAACTAAGGCATGGTGTAGAAGGAAGCCGTCGATGAAACACTTAAAAGTTTTTTTGTACATTTATTTTGCACATGTTCCTAGAGAAGTGAGGTACAAATTTGATAAAGTAGTGAAAATGCATTTTTGTGGATTATAGCTCAAAATTAAAGAGTTATAAACTCTTTAGTTTGAAGATAATATGTAATGAGAAGGACTCTTGGAATTTGAAAGAAAAAAATGTTCAAAATTAAGTGGTTGTTACAAATGAAAATTATGGAAACTTTTGATCAAAGAAATGAAAGTGAAGAAGTTGAAGTTCCACCACAAATATCTCCAACACCCAACTTTCCTTCATATCTTTCAACTTTCTCAAATTCAAACACTTTATCTCCAAGTTCAACTCTAAGAAAAAATGAGAAGTTTTACTGATGTGTATGCTAGATACAATTTTTGTATAGTTGAATCCGAAAGTTTTGAAAAAGTAATTTGGTTGAAAGATGTTGGTGAAATGTAAGGTGAAGCAACTTTAATCTTGTGTGATAATAAATTAGCTATCATCATGACAAAGAATCATGTCTATCATAACCGAACTAAGCACTTTGCAATCAACCATCACTTTATTCGAGAAGCTATGAAAGACAAAGAGATTCAAGTCAAATATTGCAAGATCAAAGATCAAGTGATAGATATTTTACCAAAGTACTTCCTAAAGATAAGTTCAAGTTTCTAAGAGATATGTTGGGAGTTCAACAACAAAGTATTAAGAAGGAGTGTTAAAAATAGCATACTACATACTACTTTGTTGTTAAGTGTATCTAGTTTACTTGGGAATACAAATGGTTGAGTATTGAGTCTTGTTATGTGGTTAATATTCTAGAGAAGTAAAAAATCAAGATGTATCTTACAACCTATATGTATCTTGAAATTATGAGATACATACATTAAAAATTATTCCTAAAGACTAATTTATATTGTCTTTGTTTTCTTTATCACAAATATGCAAAGGCTGAAATTATAGCCAACAGTTATGGTGTGACAAAACCAATTGAAATACGGTCTTTGTAAATCTTTTTGGGACAATATACATACACATCATCTCTCCTCATAAATAGTTAACTTGAGTATTTTTTATTTTAGTTTCATTGTGACTAATGTTCCATTTGGAATGATGAAAAAATGGAAGAATGAAAAGTTGGAGGGAAAGATAAAATATCGTATTTGGTAAGGATGGAAAATAGGAATGATAAAAAAGTGGATGAATGAGCTTTTCTTCCAACTCACTAATGGGTCAATCCCAAATAGCCCAATTTATGAGGAAAGCTCAATCCCAATTAAGGAACCCAATCTTATAAAAGACCCACTAAGCCCAACACAGTCCAAGACCAGTCAAACTCTCTGCTTGGCTACGTCATTAAGAAGGAGAGCATGGGGGTCTTACCTACACCGCAGAGGAAATAGTCCATCTTCACCTTATCTTTAACTACATCTCATGGAAAGCTCATCAACCTCCTCGCGCCGTTGAGAAGAAGTCGTGAGCTCCACCAGAATAATCGTTTAGTTGCTGTAAAGTAGCCCCAATCTGTTAGGGGGCCACTATAAATTGCACACCCTACTAACACTTGGGGGGCATCACACTTTTACCTGGGTACGACTCTCTCCTCTTCCTCAAAGCTTGTACTCTCTGCTCCCTACACTCTTGAGCTAATAAAATACCCA
Source organism: Ilex paraguariensis (assembly GCA_963454935.2). NCBI lineage: Eukaryota > Viridiplantae > Streptophyta > Magnoliopsida > Aquifoliales > Aquifoliaceae > Ilex > Ilex paraguariensis. The sequence goes on from CAUOFW020001392.1 coordinate 866,122, forward strand.
GCGACCAAAGTCATTCAAGAGTGGACGTAGGTCACGTTGACTGAACTACTATAAATTTGGTCTCCTCCATCTCTCTTTACCTTTAATTACTACATTTATTTTCAAACACTTGACAGATAGTGTGCAAATTCATTTTGTGCATCATCAGTTTAGCGTCGTTTGCAAGAAACAACAAAATTCTCACTTCTAAACATTTTATTTGCTGAACCAATGGCGATCACTACCAGATCCATAAACCAACCTGAATACAATCCACCACGAGAGGAGGAGGTTGCTCCTCCACCTACCAACCATGTCCCGAATGCTCTAGCTCCAAATCCTCGACAAATGTTAGAGACCATGCAGCAGCTGATGGCCCAAAACCAGTAGATACTAGAACTCATGCTTGCCGGATAAGGAGGAGCACAACCTGGTGGAGTACAGCTTGGAGGACCTCAAGGAGCTCCATGCCCTAGACATCGAGGAGCTCCACACCTTGCTGCTCCACACTCAGGCGCCCTACACAAGGGAGCCCATCATGAGAGATTTTCACCTCTTTCTCCTCCTACTTCCCATGGTGAAGATTTTCATCTCCAAGAGGATGAGGGCGAGAACCAAAGCATGGAGCACCGGAGTCATTTCCATGATCATTCTAGAGGAGCCCCCAATCATTGGGACAAGAAAATCAAGTAAGTACAAAATTAACTAGGTGATATCTTTAACGTCATGAAGGCATAGGGACCCGAGACAGTGGACTACCTAGTAAGGCGTATAGACACTCCTTTCAAACCTGACGTGGTGAACTACCCCCTCCCTCAGAAGTTCAAAATGTTATCCGTGGAGACCTTTGACAGAACGAAGGATCTACTAGACCACCTCGACACCTACAAAACTCTGATGCAACTGCATAACGTCCTAGACGGAATCATGTGCAGGGCGTTCCCAACCTCATTGAAGGGGTCCATACGACAATGATTCGCTAAGCTCTCCCTAGCCTCTATTGCCTCCTTTGCTGAGCTAAATCGGTCATTCGTGTTGCTTGAGGAGCTACCTCACTCGTTTTAACGAGGAGGTACTCCAGGTTGATGAGTCTGACGACAAAGTAACGATGACCGCTTACTTGGGAGACCTCCACTCGTTAAGTTTCCTCTTCTTAGTGATGAAGCATCCACCAAAGAGCATGTCAGAACTACTAGCAAGGGCCCAAAAATACATGAATATTGAGGACATCACAAGAGCTAGGCGAGGTGAGTCCTTTAGAGCAGGGGAAAAGAGGAAGGAAAGAGAAAGGGAAGACAAGAAAGAGGCCAACAACAAACGTAGCAGAACAGAGAGGGTTCCTGTCAAAGACCGGCTAGGTCCTGCTCCTCAAAGGGACCGACAAGCCTTCACTCCCCTCAATGCCACTATCGGGCACATCTTATTCCAGATTCAGGATGTCCCGCGATAAAGTGGGTAGGGAATATGAAGTCTCCTCCAAATCGCAAAAATCCTAACAAGTATTTTCGCTTTCACCGTGACTACGGGCATGACACCAATGATTGCTATGACCTCAAAAGACAAATTGAGGAGCTCATCCAGCGCGGTCACTTGCGTCAGTATGTTGCTGGAAGGGAACGAGCACCACAACCTCACATTCAAGAAGATCATCAGCCCATTGGGGAGATCCACACCATCTCAGAAGGACTAGCAGGAGGTGGAGAATCACTCTCTCCAATGAAGGCCCATCCTAGAAAGGGAAGGCACTTCAATGAGGTATGCCCATCCAAGGTGCCAAAGCAAGGCGACAACGAGGTCATATCTTTCTCAAATAAGGACTTGGAGGGAATCCAGCACCCCCATGACGACCCCCTGGTGCTCACCATGACCGTGGCCAATTTTCAGGTGCGCAGGATCCTGGTGGATAGCGGCAGCTCTGTGGATATCCTATTCGCAGAGGCTTATGACAAGCTCAACCTAGACAGGGAGAGACTGTAGCCTATCAAATCACCCCTCATTGGGTTCTCAGGGGAGACGGTGTATCCCCTAGGGTCCATCACCCTACCTATCACAGCCAAAGTAGTGCCTCGAAGCTCCACAGTTATGGTCAATTTCTTGGTTGTAGACTGCCCATCACCCTACAACATCATATTGGGGCGACCTGTTCTTAACAAGCTAAGAGCTATGCCCTCCACCTATCACCTCATCCTCCATTTTTTAACCCCGAATGGAGTCGAAGAGGTCAGAGGAGAGCAGGTAGCAGCAAGAAAGTGTTATGTCTCCTCCATGAAGACCAGAAAGCCACAGGAGGCGTTGCAAGTCGAGGTCCTTAACCCAAGGGATGACGCCACCATAGAGAGAGGAGAACTAGTCGAGGAGCTCACCCCTATGGTCTTGGATGAGGAGCACCCAGACAGAAGAGTATACATTGCCTATTCCCTTTCTAAAGATCTGGTTGGCCCACTAATAGACTTTTGAGACGTAACATGGACGTCTTTGCATTGTCACATGCAGACCTTAAGGGCATCAACCCAAAAGTGGTCACACACTGTCTCAATGTCGACCCACGCCACAAGCCTGTTCGCCAAAAGCTAAGGAGCGCATCCACTAAAAGGCCCAAGCTATAGACAAAGAGGTGGGAAAGCTAATAGATAACGGGGCTGTTAGGGAAGTAGCATATCCTAAGTGGCTCTCCAACGTGGTGATGGTCACTAAAGCTAATGAAAAGTGGCGCCTCTACGTCGAATTCACAGAATTCAACAAGGCGTGTCCGAAAGACAACTACCCGTTGCTACGGATCGACCTCCTCATCAACGCCACCGTGGGGCATGAGTTGCTCACTTTCCTGGATGCTTACTTTGGGTACAACCAGATTAGCATATACCCCTCAAACTAGGAGAAGACATCGTTCATCACTCCGAAGGGAACCTACTTCTACAAGGTCATGTCCTTTGGACTAAAGAATGCATGAGCAACCTACCAACAGTTGGTGAACAAGATATTCCAGTCTTAGATCGAGCGAACGATGGAGGTGTACATGGATGACATGCTAGTGAAAAGTCTTGCAGCAATAGACCACATTGATCACCTCTAAGAAACTTTCAATGTCCGAGGTCCTATAACATAAAGCTAAATCCAGAGAAGTGCGCCTTTGGCGTAGGGTCAGGAAAGTTCTTGGGCTTCATGGTCAATTAGATGGGAATGAGGCAAACCCCGATAAGATCAAGGTCATTCTCAATATGAAGTCACCTTCCTCAACCAAAGAGCTCCAGCGCCTCAATGGGAGGATCGCAGCACTCAACAAATTCGTCTCCAAGTCTGCAAAAAAATGTCTCCCCTTCTTTAAGATTCTCCAAAAGGCCTTTGAATGGGAAACTAAGACAGAGGAGGCCTTCCAAAGGCTCAAAACCTACCTGGCTACACCTCTCCTCCTATCACATGCCACTCTAGGAGAAGCTCTCCATCTATACCTTTCTACTTCCTCATCAACAGTAAGCTCTGTGCTTTTCAGAAGTGATAATGGAGTGCAGAAGCCAATTTATTACGTGAGCAAGGCATACTGGGGGGGCAGAGGTCAAATATTCGGGGCCAGAGTCACAGCATAGTTGTCATCACAGATCAACCTCTAAAAAGAGTCCTGCGAAAGTCGGATGTATCCGACAAACTTCTTAAGTGGGCAGTGGAACTCGGTGAATTTGATATTCAATACCAACCAAGAGTAGCCATCAAAGCACAAGCCCTCGCGAATTTCATTGCCAAGTTCACACCAACAGAAGAAGGGAACTGCAAGGATACCTAGATCGGGGACACCCAAAAGCCTAGCAGATACTCTCAGTGTCCAAACTGGGTGCCCAGGTCAGTTCAGGCGCCCAGGCTACACCCCCAAGCACCCAGGTTGTTTCCTATAGCATTTAGGCTGCTCCTTCTGGCACCCAGACTACTCCCCCAGGCGCCCAGACAGCTTCTCCAAGCGCCCAGTCGCCTACTTTGATCTCCAAATTCTCTTCTCTTCTTCTCTGGAAGCTCTATGTAGATGGCTCCTCAACTAGTGAATGAGGAGGACCGAGCCTAATCTTGATCAGCCCAAATGGCACCACACTCAAGTATGTGGTGAAACTCCACTTTATTATTTCCAACAATGAGGTAGAGTACCAAAGCCCTCCTCTCTAGATTAAGATTAGTAGTAGAAATGGAAGCTCAACACCTCGCCACCTACAGCGACTCTCAGGTAATAGTTAATCAAGTGAAGGGCGAGTTCAAAGTCAAAGGAGCCAAGATGCAAGAATATCTTGGCATGGTGAGAAGCATGATCGCAAAGTTCCACTACTTTCAAATAAGCCATATCCCCAGAGAAGACAACATGGCCGCCGATACACTCGCAAGGCTCGCCTCATCCGTGGAAACCCCATCTGGGGAACCAGCATTCATTGGTCACCAGTTTGAGCCGAGCAAGTTGGACATAGATGCCACAAATGTCAACTGTGCATCAGTTGAGTCAAACTGGATGACCCCACTAAGGGCATACCTCCAAGAAGGTGTGATGTCAGATGATCCTCTAGAGGACAGAAAACTAAGGATAAGAGCCTCCAAGTTCACCATGTTGTAGGACACTTTGTACAATAAAGGTTATTCCTTGTTGTTGCTGCGGTGCCTTTCACCCGAAGAAACTCACTACGCCCTGCGAGAGATCCATGAGGGAATCTATGGAAACCACTCTGAAAGGCGCTCCCTTGCCCACAAGGCGCTCAGACAAGGCTACTTTTGGCCTTCTATGGTAAGGGATGCCTAGGAGTTCTCCAAGAAGTGTGACAAGTGTCAACGTTTTGCAACTGTGTCTAAGTAACCACTGAAGGAGCTAACAACCATTTCAAGTCCGTGGCCTTTCTCCAAGTGGGGCATCGACATCCTAGACCCCTTGCCTCTCAGCAAAGGACAGTGCAAGTTCGTCGTGGTGGTAGTCAACTATTTCACCAAGTGAGCAAAGGCCGAACCCTTAGCTAAAATCACAGACGCAAAGGTCAAAGATTTTATCTGGAAGAGCCTGGTCTATCACTTCGGGATTCCCCATGCCATTGTCAGCAATAACACCAAGTAGTTCGACAACAAGCTGTTGAACTCATTCTGCTCCGACCTTCAAATAAAACAACCTTACTCCAGCCCAGCACACCCGCAGGCAAATGGATAAGTAGAGGTCATGGTGAGAAGGGTGCTACGCAACTTAAAGAGAAGGCTTGAAAGAGCGAAGGGTCTTTGGGTGGACGAGCTACCAGGCGTATTGTGGGCCTATCGAACCACACTAAGAACTCCTACTAGGGAGACCCCTTTCTTTCTTGCCTTTGGAACTGAGGCGGTCATCCCTGTGAAGATAGGGGTACACTCTCTAAAGGTCCAGCACCATAACCCTATCACCAACGAGGAAGGACTCTGCATCAACCTCGACTTTATCGAAAAGGCAAGGGCGATGGTTGTGGTCCGCATCACAGAGTACAAACGACACATGGTAAAATACTACAATTCGAGGGTGAAGCCTCGTTCCTTCCAACCATGGGACTTGGTCCTCAAGAAAGTGATCCTCGCCACAAAGGATGCACGCGAAGGAAAGCTGGGACCAAATTGGGAAAAACCCTACCTCATAACAGAAGTAGTGAGGCGGAGCACCTATAAGATCCAAAATTCTGAGAATAAAGTCTTACTCCATCCATGGAATGCGAATCACTTGAAGAGATATTACCAATGACACCTTGAGAGTGTCAAAGTAGTGGAAGTTGGGACTTGATTTTATTTTTTGGGTCATTACCCAATATTCAATGTACTTTTTTGGGAATTATTACCCAATATTGCTAGATCAATAAAATTTTCTATGTTTTTACTCCAAAAAAGATCTTTTGCATTTCATTTCAAAGGAGTATCAGTATAAAAGTGAGGCTATAAATCGCCTTTTTGAAAAAAAATCAAAAGTATCAAGCACTCTAACTGCTCTCACAGTCTTTCTCCACCTCCTCCTCATCATCCTCAGCATCATTAGAGCTCCCCTCACTATTATCAGTAAGCACAAAACCTAAGAAGTCAATATTAGAAAAAGCAGCAGAGATCTTCCCTTGGAGCTCCACATAACCATCAATGAAACCATATGTGAGGTCATTCTCTAAGTCCTCCCGAGTGACCTCCACCTCTGCTTTCGCAGTAGCCTCCGCAGCATGGCCCTCCCATGGGCCTCTGCAAGCTCAGCCTCCCTAAGCGAGTTCCTCTCATGGATCACCAGAAGCTCAGCCTCAAGCTTAGTTGCCTGCTCACGGGCATCAATAAGCTCACCCTCCCTGAGCGTGTCCCTCTCATGGGTCGCCAAAAGCTTAGACTTAAGCTTGGATGCCCTCTCATGAGCCGCCACAAGCTCATTCCAAGAAGTACTACTAGCTGCCTCGAAGTCGGCAATCCTCCCCTAAGCAGTAAGAAGCTCCTTTTGCACGACGTTAAGATTCAGCTTTAGCTTGTTGTGATTATAGGCCCTTGAAATCAAGCAGATAGAAGAAGTCAAAACCTAAAAAAGGTAAAAGGTGGGAGGCGACAAAAGACATAAGAAGGAAATGGAGAAAGGGAAATAGCGAACCTTTACCTAAGTCAGGCCTTCCAAATATGTGTTGACAACCCTCTCAGTGCCCCGAAGTACTAAGCTGACAGACTTTGGGTGCAAACACAAACCTCTCAAGCCTTTCTCTGATGAATGGTGGTCTGCCCAGCATGGGACCAAACCAAGTCGATCCTCTAGTGGAAGTTCTCACATGAGGAGGGGACAAAGGAGGACCAGAAGGTGTGCCTGACAAGGAAGACTTTGGGTAGCAACTAGAGAAGTTGTCGGCTGAGGAGGCACCACCGAAGAAGTCACTTGGGGGGCATCACCCATCCTCGCCAACTTGGAAGAAGGAGGGATCCTACAATATAGCGAGACACTACCACCCTCTTATTTGCTGCAAAAGCACCTAAGTGTTATGCAAATGAAAAATACCATGGGAAGGAGGAAATCAACTCACCCTTCTTCTTTGAAGAGGAGCCATCAGATTTCGGAGAGGGAGCAATGGCCCTAGTAGCATTGGGCAGAAGAGCTCCCAAATCTTTGTGAAGGCAAGCGTTGACAGCCTGCAACTTCCACTCTTGGTCTTGAGAGACCACAGGCATTTCTGCAATGTAACGGTGAGCATACATACATAAAAAAAATAGAGCAAATGTACGGCGTACCGAGTTTTCTTGCAGCACCCCACCGTATTGGCACCAAGGCTCTGTCGACTTCTGCAACCGTGGCAATTGGAACGTAGTCTCATAAGCACCGTACCACTTCTTATGGTAAAATACTACCACTCCCTATTTGGTGCAGGAGTTTTGCTCAAATTATAAGCTGCATGGAGCTCCACAAGAGAAACATCTTCATGATGCACTTTCCTCCATAATACAAGAAAGCCCAGCAGAGCTCTCCAACCATTAGGCGTTAATCTCCTCGTAAACAACAATATCACCAGAGGAGTCATCACAAGCAAGCTCGCTAGTCTCAGCTTGGCGACACAACACAGTCGAAGGAATACGATAAGCAGAAACAAGCCTCAAGATATCTTCATCCGAATTGAACAAACTGGAAACGGTACTCACTTTAGACCCATGATCATCAAGTCCCACTTTACCTTTGTGCTTCTTCTTTCGGGGCCGGAAGGAGTGGTCTGAGCCACCATCTGGGAGGTCTTGAGGGATTTGTATTTGAGAAGTCACACTTGGAGGAGTCAGATCGTGATCACCAAAAGCGGTACTCAAAGCTTCCCTGTCGCCTGTAGTGTTTAGCCCAGCACTTAGAGGGGTGCTTGACGCTCTATGCTCGCTCAAATGAGGCAGCCTAGCACTTGGAGAGGTGCCTGACCACCTTTGCTCGCCCAAACGAGGCACTCCAACACTGTCTAGCCCTCCAAAGTTGCACAAAACAGCTCCAAAGATGCCCAGATCAGCGCCTGAAGTGGCGTCCAGATCTGCCCCTGCACCCAAGCTGTTGCCCAGCTCCCTTGCTACATGCGTGCTGGCTTGGGCAGCCCTTTTTCTGGCATGCACGCGGCTGTCCAGCTCTCCAGTCTACATGCCATAGAGGGAAAAACCCAAATTGAAAATTATGGGCCCTCTTAAAAATCCTAGCAAAAGTAAGAAAGACTTGAAGTGTGCACCAAAGCAAAAATGCATCATGCAAGTAAAGAGTCATCTACCAAAGGAAGTCTCTGGCACTTATAACTCAAGATACAATGCACCCATCTCCCAGTTTCCTTGGACACAGGCCATTGGGGGGGCAAATGATGGGTCAATCCCAAATAGCCCAATTTATGAGGAAAGTCCAATCTCAATTAAGGAGCCCAACCTTGTAAAAGACCCACCAAGCCCAACACAGTCCAAGACCAGTCAAACTATCTGTTTGGCTACATCATCAAGAGGGAGAGCATGGGGGCCTTACCTGCACCGCAGAGGAATTAGTCCACCTTCACCTCATCTTTGACAGCATCTCATGGAGAGCTCGTCAACCTCCTCGCCCGTTGAGAAGAAGTCGTGAGCTTCACCAGAATAGTCGTTTAGTTGCTGTAAAGTAGCCGCAATCTGTTAGGGGGCCATTATAAATTACACACCCCACCAACACTTGGGGGGCATCACACTTTTACCTAGGCACAACTCTCTCCACTTCCTCAAAGCTTGTACTCTCTACTTCCTACACTCTTGAGCTAATAAAGTATCCAGCGACCAAAGTCATTCAAGAGTGGACGTAAGTCACGTTGACCTAACCACTATAAATCTTGTCTCCTCCATCTCTCTTTACCTTTAATTACTACATCTATTTTCAAACACTTAACAAGTGGTGTGCAAAGTCACTTTGTGCATCATCACTCACCAAAATCAATCTTTCTAACATTGAGTGGAAAAATAATGAAAATGGTACTCATGTTGGATAAAAATATGTTATTTACTTTTTTAACATTTAACTAATTACTTATTTACATTAAACGCCTAAACCTAAACTCATATACTAATCGGTGAAATTACATTATGTGTTAACACTATGTGTGTGTGTGTTTTTATATTTTTGTGTTTAGTTTTTATTTTTTATTTAAAAATTTAATAAAAAAATAGATATATTTTTATGTGATTTGTGTTTGGTAAAACTCATGACGCATATACTATAGTAACATGGTGTATAATAAATACACTAATCTCATATAAGGATAAAATAATAAATTATGTATGTACATATTGTATATTGTTCTTATCCTTCTATTTTTTTAATCAATATCAAACAAAAAAAATTAATCATTTCTACTTTTCATCTATCCTACCAAACACAAAGGAAGAAAATTGCATCATTCTTACTTTCCTTCGTTGGAAGATAGAAATAGTATCCATCCAACTTTTCATCTCTTCTACTTACTATCATTCCTACTAAACAAAGCATAAGTGAGCTCACGTTTGAGCTTAAGATGAGCTTAATTTTTTGCTCAAGCCTGAAGCTTGACTTTGAAAAAATTTCCAACCATTCAAGTCATAATCAAGTTCGTTTTCTTAGTAAAATATTTTAGAATTAAACTCAAGAGCTTGATAATCAATTCTAAAATTATTAATTCGCAACAAAAAGCCTCTGAAATCTATATAATCAACCACAAAATCAAAATCCTACAAGTTCAAATATGTTATTGGAACATAATTTAGAGACATAATACATATTGTGATCATTGAATTGATAGTATAGTGTATTTCATGTTAGAATCCACTAATAATCTAACAGCCCCAATTATTATGTCTCTAAATTATGAGAAAAATGTTTCTTCCTAAGATTATCATGATCTGACCACTCAAGTTTCTCCAAAGAAATCACAAAAAAAAAGTTTCTCCAGAGTAAATAATATTGGTATAAATGCTTCAGTCCTTGCGACCATGGAATTCCTGAGTCTGTGAGAGTTGTTGTTTAGCACAGGAGAGAGGGGGAACTACTGTTGTGACTAAAGGTTCAGGAGCCAGGAAATGAGGTTCACGGGCTACTTATCAATGGTGTAACAAATATATATATATATAGATGACATGATGATGCACCACCATATATGTGTCCTCGTCCCCCATGCACATGCTGGCTATACATTGACAGCAACCAAACACGACAAATTGCATCAAGGATATCTGATTGGTATACTCTTACATTGTCAATGGACGGCAGAGATCGTCGTTGCCAGATATATGTTTGCTGCCCAACAACACGGGAGGAGCAGTACTACCATGATTTAATTTATTAATTTTTTATTATAGTCATTGGATTAATTATAAATTTTATTAAATATTAAATAAAATAATATCATTAAAGTAGATTTTTAAGTTTCGTTAACATTAATGGGGAGAGGTGAAACCTTTCTTTTTTCTGGACATGGGGCTGCAATAATTCCTATTCCACACAGGTTTGATCATTAAGTTATTGAATAATAATACAACAAACAAGGTAAGGGTCTTTTTCAGTTTTGTTTTTTAATTTTATGAAATTGAGAGAAATACAAGGTGGTGCATTGGTGGACTTTTCCACACTTACAACGATAGCTTTTCAAGAAAACTTATTGCCGAACCATCACCATCACCCTCACAGCCAAAACATTGCAAGTATTCATCGCTTCTGAAATCCTCGAAAGCACCACCAGATTATAATATTGACTGTTTTTTTTACCTAAGTTGTAAAACAACAAATTTAATAGTCCATGGCTTCAAATATGTACCTAGACGTAAATAGAAGTTTATACGAACTTGGTTCTGCAACCCTATGTTGTCAGGGGCGGGTTTTCATTCGATTTGGGCAATTGTACAAATGGTTTTAGCTTGTACTATGGGGGGTGCTTCTCATAGTCTAAAATGTTCTTGGGAGACGGAGTTTAGGAATGTCATACTCAGCTCTGTTAATAATCTGACTATTAACCCTAAAGATATAGCTCAAGTGGTATGTTATGAGCCCACATCCAGCTGGGTTCAGTCTCAATTCTTGAGTACGTCCAAATCAGTTACAAAATAAGTCAAGTTCAGTTCATTGGTTCAACTTATTCCAAAAATTTAAGAGACTTAAGAGGATCAACACATCTGGAGAGTAATTATTGACATAACTATTACTCAGAGATCAAAACTATCTTTAATTGTTTTTATCCTTAGTTGTAACTATCTTTCCCGAAGGACTAATAACATATCTCTCATACCATCGGCTCAACAAAGACTCTGTGTCTATAAATTATAATCTCTCTACACATGAGGGAGAGACTTTTACATCTCACACAGAGATACCTCACCTCATTTTGAGCGTACATTTGCTCCCTCTCTATCTCTCCCCCTACTACTTTATCAATAAAAATCTTCCGACCACCGTTGTTGTCTTCAAAAGTGAAATAAGTCACTCTAATCGAACCACTCTATATTTGTGTTGCTTATATTGATCTCATCTTTATATTTACTGCATTTATTGTCTATATTAATTACTCGACAGGTGGTGTATAAATTTACTTTTATGTATCATTAATATGTAATAGAGACAAGTTATAAATTCAGATTTGGTAATTTTTTAGTTTTAGGTTATAAAAATTTTATCTCTCAGGAATATCTTAATTTAAGCGTGAATGACTAATATTTAACCGAACTCAGGAAAAAATTAGTCAAGATGTGCGTAAACTAATCCAAACACCCATGACCGTTGAATCAAAAAAACAAAGATAATCGAGTGTTTCAAGATTTAAGAAGAATGTTCAAATAGAGTCTTATAATGGTTACTAAAAGCATCTCCAAGGATATTCTTCAAAATAATTACTCAAAATATATTAAAATATTATATTTTTTATTTTAAAGAGTTATTTTGACAAAGTTACTTGAATCATACCCTCTATTTTAGTTTGACACGTCTTCAAAATGTAAAACAATTATCCTCTTGGAGTGTAAAAAAAGTTATTTGGCTCTCCAAATATAAAATAGCTATAGCCAAGGAGGCTAGCCAAATGTAAAAATCTATTTAGCCCAAATATAAAATAACTAGCCCCTTATAGATGTTCTAATAGAATACGAGAATTATTTTAACTTAAATATACGAAAAAAACCTAAAAAGTTATGACTGCAACTTATTTTAATTAATTCGATAGGTCACTACGAGAAAAAAAAAATTACCGGCGTTTAAGAAATACCAAGAATGGTCTATTAACCGCCGGCATATCTCCATCACATGGCTCTCCTGACGTTTGGTTTAAACGATGCCTTTGCCACCGTCGGCAACACTACCAATATCGCCGACAAAGAAGTTTCCCCCAACGGAATGAAACCCCCATTAATTTCACTGGATTCCAGCCACCGGAGATGACAATCCAAGCGCTTACTTGAACGCCGGAAGACCAATCATGCTTAAACCAATTGCTGGCTCCAGGGCTGGCCCAACAAAAAGTTTAAAAAAGCCTGGGTTTAGGCCCCATTTCAAAGAAAGACCCAAATTTTTAAACACTATAAATAACTCACGTAAAAAAAAAAAGTCTCATAAAAATATAAGTTTAATCAATTATTTTAGGCCCATAATTCAATTCAAACATATTATATTGTAAAAAAAATTAACAATATAAAAAAAAAAAAGGAAAAACTGAAAGGTCATATCAAAACCACCAAAAAAATCAAAAAGTCAAATCATATATATATCTTAGTAAACCAACCAAATCAACAACACAAAAACAATTATTTTTTTTTCACTCTCATTAAATTGAAAAAAAAAAAATTCTTCTTCTTCCCTCTCTCTCTCACAGTGCTCTCAACTTAGTGAACGTTACTCACAGATCACTTTTTTTTTTTTTTTGCCAAGTGCTACAGTGGAGAATTCACAGATCACCCCACCTTCACTCCATCCTCCATCATCAACTCGAGTTTTCATTTCAACATAAGAGACATAGTTTAGAATCAAAAAGCCAACATTTGAGATCATTCAAGTCAGGTTCTATTATTTTGTAATTTTAAATTTTTTTGTTATATATTTTTAACTATACTATATATTGTATTTGTTTGGTTGTTATATAGTTATAATATATTAATAATATGACACCTAGAAGACAACCAAGTGGATACGAAAAATGAAAAAAAAAAAAAAAAAGAACAACTAATAGAATCTCAAAAAAGATCTCTTGATAAATTTGTTACTAGTAACAAAAATTTTAGATGAAAATTTTGAAAATGAACAAGTAGATAATGAAATATAAGAGAATAAAATAAAAAATATTGAAATAAAAGATAATGAAATAGAAGATAATGAAATAGAAGATAATGAAATAAAAAATATTGAAGTAGAAAATATTGAAATAAAAAAAAATAGAGGATAAAAAAATAGAAAATATTGAAAAAGAAAATAGTGAAATAAAAGATAATGAAATAAAAGACAATCAAAATCTTAATGAAACAAGTGATTATAGTTATATAAATATTTATGATCCAAGTCAATGGAAAAATATTAATACAAAATTAAGAGATTTATTAGTAGAAAATAGTCTAATTAGATATAAGAATTTAGATTTTCCTCGGGATGAACACTCTAGACATTTTTGCACTATACATTATATTCGCAAATTAACAAATGGGGAAACACTTGATAGAATATGGCTAGTATATTCAAAAGATTTGGATAAAGTATTTTATTTTTGTTGCAAGTTATTCAATATAAATTATTCTACAAGTAAACTAGCTAATGAAAGAACAAAAGATTGGAGAAATATTAGTATTAAGCTTAAAAATCATGAAATAACTAATGAGCATATAACTAATATGAATACCTAGATTGAATTAGAAACAAGATTGCAACTAAATAAAACAATTGATAAAAGTATCTAAGAACAAATTAATAGAGAGAAAAAATATTGGCAAAATGTATTAGTAAGAATTATTGTCGTTGTAAAGAATCTTGGTAAAAATAATTTAGCTTTTCAAGAAAAAAAATAAAAAGATATATCAAGAAAATAATGACAATTTTTTAAGTTTAATTAAAATGATTGCGAAATTTGATTCGATAATACAAGAACACGTTTGTCGTATTCAACAAAATAAAATTCATAACCATTATCTTGGACATAAGATACAAAATGAATTGATAAGTTTGTTAGGAAATGAAGTAAGAAGCAATATAATTAAAAAAGTTAAAGAAGTAAAACATTATTCAATCATACTTGATTGTACTCCCGATGCAAGTCATCAAGAACAAATGTTTATCATATTACGATGTGTAGATATTATAATAAGTCCAAAAAAAATAGAAGAATATTTTTTAGAGTTTATTAAATTAGATGATACGAGTAGAAAATGTTTATTTGATAAACTTATAGATGTAATAAATAATCTTGAAATAGATATTAATGATGTACGAGGACAAGGATATGATAATGAGTCTAATATAAAGGAAAACATCAAAATGTATAAAAAAGGCTACTCAATATACATCTTAGAGCATTTTACACACTATGTGATTGCCATAATTTAAATCTAGTACTTTGTAATATGACAAACTCTTGTCCCAATGTTATATCATTTTTTGGAATAATACAACGTATATATTCATTATTTTCCACTTCCATAAAACGATGAAAAATTTTACAAGATAATATTCAAGATTTAACTCTTAAGTCATTATCACAAATACGTTGGAAAAGTCGTGTTGAAAGTGTTAAAGCAATAAGATTTCAAGCTCCGAGAATAAAAGATGAATTATTGCAATTAGCGGAAATCTAGTGAAGATCCTAAAACAAGGAGTGAAGGTAATTGTTTAGCAACATATGAGATTGAAAATTTTGAATTCTTATTGGGCATTACTATTTGGTATGATATTTTATTTTCCGTCAACTTAGTTAGTAAATATTTACAATCAAAAGACATTCATATTGATATTGTTATAGATCAATTAAAATGTCTCATTTCTTTTTTTGAAAAATATAGGAAAAGTGGATTTATACTATGATTTCATCTAAAGAGATTGCATGTGAAATGAGTATAGAACCTATATTTCATGAAAAACGTAGAGTTTGTAGAAAAAACAATTTGATAAAAATGTTGATGAAGAGGTAACACAATCTATTGAAGAATCTTTTAGAATTAATTATTTTACATAAGTAATTGATCAAGCTATTTCTTCACTAAAAAATAGATTTGAACAATTACAAAAGTACCAAAATAATTTTGATTTTTTATTTAACTTAGAAAAATTAAAATAATTGACCAATGATAGTTTAAAACAATATTGTTTGGATCTCAAATATTTCTTAAAACACGAAATTTTTTTCGATATTGATGGCTTAGATTTATTTTGAGAACTAACTGTTTTAAAAGAAATTTTATAAACGAAAGAAAATACTCCATTTGAGATACTAAATTATATAAAAAAGTTAGATTATTTTTCAAATGTATGCATTACTTATAGAATATTATTAACAATTCATGTAACAGTTGCTTCTGTAGAAAGAAGCTTTTCAAAATTAAAATTGATAAAATCTTACTTAAGATTGACTATGTCATAAGAAAGATTAACTAGATTAGCGATACTATCAATTGAAAAAAATATGGTAGCAAAACTTGAATATGAAACCTTAATTATTATTTTTGTAATTCAAAAAACAAGAAAAATTAATTTTAAATAAAAAATATTAACACTAAACATAGAAGACCTCATTTAGAAGTATTGCTTTAGGCTCTAAATTGTCTTGAGCCACCCTTGGCTGGCCCTTAGACAAACGTCAGCAATGGTTATTTAATTTTTGTTATTCCAATTCAATAAACTGGACTAGTGAAAACCTAGAATATGATTTTTGGTTGGATGACTATGTCGCTCGTCTTTCTAATTTGGGGCCTGTTGTCCATGTCCCCTTGCCGAATACACATGAGGAAAATAACCCAACTCATGAAAAAAATTACCCAATTGAACTTGATGGGTCAGGCCCAAGGGTCCAACTCAAACTACGAGCCCAATTTAAATTAAGAGCCCAACTCCAAGAGATTTAGCGTCCAAAGTGGTCCACACCTGGTCAAACTCATCAAGTTCAAGGAGCTATATCAGCAAGGAAACATGCAAGAGTCATCCAAGAACCTCCTCCTAACCACCTTGGAATAAGGGTCACCAAAGAGCCTTATCCTCCGTGCCTTGGAGGGAGTCAACTCTTACCTCATCCTTTGACAGAGTCCTACGGAAAGTATTGTAACTATCTCGCCCGTTGAGAAGAGGTCGCCACCTCCGCCTCCGCCAGATCAACTATTTAATTACTATTAAATCACCCCAATCCATTATGACTGTTAGACTAGCTATTCAATTACTATTCGTTATGAGGCGACTATAAATTGTAAGCTCCGCCAACACTTGGGGGGCAGCATCACACTCAATCCAGCAGATCACCCCACTCCCTCTCTAAGCTTGTAACTCTTTACTCTCCATACATATTTGAGTTAATAAAATGTCCGGCGACCCTTGTCATTCAAAGTGGACGTAGGTCACATTGACCAAACCATTATAAACCTTGTTTTCTTTCTTCCTCTACTTATTTATTGTATTTTGTACTGCTTACTTGACAGGTGGTATGCAACCCAAATTGTGCATCATCAGTTTGGCGCCGTCTGTGAGAATGATAAAATTCTCACCTAAGTACATCTCTTGCTATATTTATTGCAATCACCACCAGATCCAAGAATCATCTTGAAGATAATCCACCACGAGAGGATGAGGTTGCTCCTCCACCAACCAATCATGTTCCAAATGCACAGCAAATGGTAAAGACAATGCAACAACTCAAAGCCCAAAATCAACAAATCTTGAAACTGATGCTCGTTGGCCAAAAAGGAGGAGCACAGCTCGGAGGACCTCAAGCTAGAGAAGCTCCACGCCCTGGGAGTCAAGGAGCTCCCCACTATACAGGGGAGCCCACCATGAGGAAACTCTGCCTCCACCTCAAACTCCATTTTCTGGAGATCCTCATTTTCAAAAAGATGAGAGTGATAATCAAAGTGTAGAACATGGAAGCTATTTTCATGACAATTCCAAAGGAGCCCCAAATCATTAGGACGAAAAAATCAAAGAAATACAAAATCAACTGAGTGATGTCTTCAATGTCATGAATGCACAAGGACCAAAATCCGTAGACTACCTTGTAAGGCGAACTGACACATTTTTTGTGCCATCTGTGGCAAATTACCCTCTTCCCCAAAAGTTCAAAATATCATCTATAGAAACTTTCGATGGTACAAAGAACTCACTTGATCACCTTGAAACCTACAAGACCTTTATGCAGCTGCACAACGTCTCCAACAAAATTATGTATAGGGCATTCCCAACTACCTTGAAGGAATCAACGCGACAATGGTTCGCCAAACTCATCCTGGCCTCCATAGGCTCCTTTGCCAAACTGAGCAGATCATTTGTGGCATAATTCATTGGTGGACGTCGCCAGCAAAAGCCTGCCACCTATCTTCTCAACGTAAAACAGGATCGATACGAGAGTTTGAGGAGTTACCTCACTCATTTTAATGAGGAGGTCCTCCAAATCGAGGAGTCTAATAACAAAGTCACCATGACCGCCTTTCTGGGAGACCTCCGCTCATCGAATTTTCTCTTTTCAATAATGAAGCGACCACCAAAGAGCATCCCAAAACTATTGGCAAAAGTTCAAAAATATATGAATGCTAAAAAAATCAACAGGTTTAAGCGAGGTGAATCATCTCACGGATCGCCAAAAGCTTGATCTGCCTCTGCACTGCTCTCAAGCAGGCACCCTATAGATCTAGCTTTGCGGCTCTCTCGCGGGTCGCCAAAAGTTTGGCCTCTGCACTGCTCTCAAGCAGGCAACCTATATATCCAGCTTAGCGGCTCTTTCGCGGGTCGCAAAAAACTTGGCCTTTGCACTGCTCTCAAGCAGGCAGCCTATATATCCAGCTTAGCGACTCTCTCGCGGGTCGCCAAAAGCTTGGCCTCTGCTTTGCTTTGAAGCAAATAGCTTATACCTCAAGCTTAAGGACTCTTTCCGAGGTCGCCAAAAGCTCGGTCTCAAAAGGTGTAGCTCTCTCACGAGCAATCCTCAAACTCTATTTTTGCTCTCGCACAAGCAACCTACCTTTCTCTCCAGGTAATTATGTTAGATATTTTAATGTTTGAAATAACATTATTTTTGTCATCTCTAGTCAAGCTCTTGAAATTCAGGTCGTCTGCAAACCCGAATGACTATATTAAATTGAATGTCAACAATCGGGCTTCATCCTTTTGTGCCCATGCGGTGGCACCACCGCGTTTAACACCTAGCACAAACAAGCTCTGCTTGCGCTTGTCCCTAAACAGCACTCCTCCATCACTATCAGCAAAGTCGTCTGCCAACGACGCCCCCAAGCAGCACCCAGCCCCATGGGCGCCCCTCGAGCAGGACCCAGTGTCATAGGCATTTCAAGGATGCTGTTTGTCGCTTGAGGCATCCCAGTGAGCGCCATAGGCACCTTAGTAGACTACATGCCCAGGACAGTACCCCTCAGTGCCTGCTCGCCCAGAACCGCGTGCCCAACTGTCTACTCACTATTTTGACCGTTATTTTTGCTCCGTTACTTCAAATGGAACCCATAATATATTAAATCGAAACTCTCGGTGAGCCCTGCAAGACTTATAGCCTTTGCTTGTGACTAGTGTTGTTAAAAGCCCCAAAAAGGCCTAAAAGCACATGTTTTGGCCTCCTGAAATTTTTCCAATTATGCAGCTGAAATTCAAATTCAACTGAATGACTTCCTCTCCAAGTTCCATTAGACACAGGACATTGAGAGGCAAATAATGGGTCAGGCCTAAGGGTCCAACTCATGCTACGAGCCCAATTTAAATTAAGAGTCCAACTCCAAGAGATCCAACTCCCAAAGTGGTCTATGCCCGGTCAAGCTCATCAGGTTTGAGGAGCTACATCAGCAGGGGAGCATGCAAGGGTCATCCAAGAGCCTCCTCCTAGCTACCTTGGAGTAAGGGTCACTCAAGAGCCTCATTTTCGCCGCCTTGGAGAGAGTCAACTCTTACCTCATCCTTTGACCGAGTTCTATGGAAAGTATTGTAACTGTCTCGCCCGTTAAGAAGAGGTCGCCACCTCCGCCTTCGTCGGATCAGCTATTTAATTATTATTAGATCACCCTAATCCGTTATGACCGTCAGACTAACTATTCAATTACTATGCGTTATGAAACGACTATAACTTGTAAGCCCTGCCAACACTTGGAGGCATCATCACACTTAATCAAACATATCTCTCCACTCGCTCTCTAAGCTTGTAACTCTCAGCTTTCCCTACATACTTGAATTAATAAAATATCCGACGACCCTTGTCATTTAAAGTAGACGTAAGTCACGTTGATCAAACCATTATAAACCTTATCTTTTTTCTTCCTCTACTTTTTTACTACATTTTGTACTGCTTATTTGACAAGTGGTGTACAACCCAATTTGTGCATCATCAAAACTTATATGGAGCACTTGATCACATATCCTGTCACGTATGTATCATCCAATTGTTGGGAACACGCTTGGATATAAAACTCATCAAGGCACCGGAACAAGCTTGAAAATAAACCATGCGAAAAAAAAACCTTATAAATCTACATCCAAGAGATGATGTTGCAAAAATTTAATGACAGAAAACACAATTCAACCCAAATTAAAAGACACCCAATTGCCAGAAAGCTCGCAATCAATGCTCATACTGTCACACAGCAAATCTACATCCAAGTTGACTGCTGCCAGCCAATGAGGGGAAAGACAAAAGATTTTGATCAGATCACATAATGCCAAATCAGTCTCTTATAAAAATGTATGACTCAAGTACAAAACCAAGCAAAGAAAAAGGATTCCCAACTTAAAAAATTACCGTTCGATCCTAGACAACCAAACACAGATAAGATCCTTGTAGAGAAATGCTTCAAAAAATGTTAAACTTCCTTGTAAAAAGTAGATTAAAAAAGAGCAAGATAGCAAAAAGAAAAGTCAAGCACGGAATCAACCTTTATTCTTCCAAAGAAGACCTTAGAATAATGTTACCTAATTTATTCTTCCTAAAAATCGAATCCCACCTACAAAATCACCATCAGAAATAACTCTATTTATAATTATGCTTGCGAATAATTGAGACAGGCATTGCAAAAACTATGCTTAGCCTTACGTTACTGTTCAAAGTCACCAAAGAAGTTTGTTAGCATACTTAATTCTTTGGGGTTGTATTGTATGCCAACATAAAAGAACAGCAGCAAAAGTTTGTATGTAGGTAGATAGTCTCAATCTTGATAACATCAGTAAACAACATCCATGTTAAATATAGGTGGATAGTCTCAATCTTGATAAAACCATTTCCTGTAGCATGGAAAAGTAGACCTTGATTAGTGTATACATTTAATTGTACAAAACAGTAAAGACAAGAACCTAGTCAGGTTTGTTCTTTAACACCACTCCAAAGTGAGGTGAATGAATCAGGAATTTGGAAAATACCATGCTGTGTTAAAAATGCCGTCATCAAACCTCCAGGAGCACGAACTACGTTGAAGTAGAGTAGCAATACATGAAATGCTTTGAAGTAAAATAGTTTTCTGTGAGAAAAATCAGAACAGTTCTTTCTTACTGGGCCCAACACTAAATCACCTCATTATTTCAACTATGCTAGAAATACATGAAATGTTATAGACTTCGAATCCAGTTTCTTATATGCCTTATAATCATTTGCCAACAAGTATATTACACTGTTATCTCTTTTCGTTTCCTTTCCTGCTTTGAATTTTTTATCAAGAATTAAAAAGGATCAGCGCAGTTTTTATTATTACCTTATTCCATCAACGAAACACATACCCTTTAAATTCCCAAAAAAGCTTCAATCTTTCATCCCTGAACACTACCACTACCAAAAGCACATGCCAACATGTAAATCTCATCTTACTAAAGCAAAGCAGGATGAACAAAACTTTAACCGATCAGCAAATTATTGATAACCGATCTCAAAATTAACATATTTCAACTTTCTTCAGAAATTCACTCAAAAGTATCAGAGAAACCAAACAAGATTGCAAAGCATGAAAGTGAAAACGGCAACATAGTTTTTTTGTTTATATTGGCACAATAACCCTTGGTAAAAACCAAACAACATTAAATACCATGATAAAGCACAATAAGCCTTTTCATGAATTATATAGCTTTTTTCATATGCCTTTATATAGATGAGAACTTAGGTGAGATTCACAACTAAAGCACAAATTGAGAGCTAAATATCATCATATATATGTGATGATACTCAGAATGATTCCCGAGCAGGAGCTCGAGAACGGAGGTTAAACATGGAGGTCAGGTATGCAGAGCTCAGAAAATCAGAGCTATGCAGAGCTCAGAAAATCAGAGCTAGAGCTCCCTTCAAACGAGATAATAAGCTGAAGCAATGAGGAAGCAACTGGATACTACAAAGAACTTGACAGGCGGTTTGAAGTAACACTCAAGGCACAAAATTCTCAACCAACCAAGATACTCTCCTAAGATCAAGGAGAATTCCTCGGATAGATGACGAGTATCATGGATCAGATCTCATAGATTAAGGGTCACCCCTATAAATACTATGTAACGCCTCCAACAGAGGGGCAGAACCTTAGTATCACATCTTACATTCTGTAAACCTTTTGGTATAGTAAATAGTGAAGGAACGAGCAAGAATCTTCATTGGATAGTGGATTAGCCAAGCTCCTGAGCTGGTGAACCACTATATTTCTACTGTGTTAACTCATCAACAATTCTCAATATCATTCCCTCGAGTCTAGTAGCTCAAATCCCAATAATTCCAATATTGTTTCTTTCATTTACTCGTCATCACAAAATTGCATTATGTTGAAATACACCTACAGGAGGCATGACAGGTTCAAGAAGGCTAGAACAACATCACACCTAGGGAGCAACCACACCTCGACCCCCCTCAGAGAAGTTAACAAAGAAGGGGAAAGCGGCCAAACCATAGGGCCAGAACCTCGCATACCCCCCAGGAATGACCACAACGACGTAGGACAGAGTCAGAACAAAGAAGGTGAGAGAAACAATTTTTCCCCTATCAACAGGAAAGGAGAGAACAATACTGGGAGCAGCGCTTCTAGGGTATCCAACAAGAGCTCATCCACATGAAAGAATTTGTGAGAGACAGGGCTCCAGTTACCATGGATGCCTTGGTACAGCAGACTGAATCACTGTTCACCACTGGAGTGCTGCATTTTCCCCTCCCTATGAAATTCAGAATACCGCAAATAAACGCTTTTGATGGAACAAAGGATCCCGTAGATCACCTCAACACCTACAAGAACCAGATAGAGTTGCATGGATACTAGGATCCAGTGCGCTGCAGATCTTTTGCCATCATGTTGAGGGGCTTAGCCCTAGCATGATTCAATAGGCTCCCCCCAACCTCGATATCCTCCTTTAAGGAGCTATCCATATCCTTTGTGCCTCACTTTATAGGAGCTCGAACATACAGAAAGCTGAGTTACCACTTACTAAATGTGAAACACATACCCCACGAGAACCTCAGATCCTATGTTCAGAGGTTCAACTCGGAATCGCTAAAAATGGACGTCCCAGACGAGAAATTTGTCATTACTGCATTTATAGTTGGCTTGGGTGTCCAATCTAAAGGTCTGATGTTCTCTATCTCGAAAAATCCCCAGGCCGGCATGGCTGAAGTATTGGCCAAGGCGAAAAAATACATAAACGGCGAAGAAGCTCTGCTCTCAAAAGTGGGGAGCTCATCCATGCAAAAAGACAAAGGAAAAGAGGAGAAAAAGACGGACCGAAGTCCCAGAAGAGAGAAAGGACGAGATAGGTCCCTAAGAAGAGACAGAGATCGCTCTCCCAAAAGAAGGGGAGACATCAGAGATTGCCTAGGACCACCTCATCCGGAGTTGCAGTCGAGGTACGCACCTCGGCAGATTCCCCCACTCACCACAACAATATCACAAATCTTGTATGAAGTACAAAATGAAAAATTCCTGAGGTGGCCACCTCGGATGAAAGCAGACCCGGTGAAAAGGGACCCCTCAAAGTACTGTGAGTACCACAGGGACCATGGTCATCATACTGATGACTGCATTCAATTGAAGAAGGAGATAGAATTCTTGATCCAACGAGGGCAGTTGCATCGTTACATAGCCCAGGAGAATCAGAATCGAGCCCCACCACCTCCACCACCCCAGCAGCAGGCTCCTGCATAGCACCAACAACCCCTAGGAGAGATCAGGGTAACATCAGGGGGTTTTGCAGGAGGTGGAAAATCTAGTTCAACCAAGAAAGCCCACCTACGCATAATCAAAGCTAGTGAGGCTTTGGAGGTGTACATTGTATCTAAGGCACCATGGCTGAGCTCAGACATCATATTCTCAGATGCAGACTTGGAAGGATACCAACACCCCCATGACAACCCGCTGGTGGTAAGGGCTGTTGTGGCTAACATAACTGTTCATCATGTTCTGATAGATAATGGAAGCTCAACAAATATCATATTTGTTTCCGTATTTGACAAGATGAGCATAGCAAGGGAAAAGTTGGAGCCCGTGAATACTCACCTGTTGGGATTTGCGGGAGAACGAGTGTTGCCACTGGGCTCAATCCAGCTTGTGCTCACTATGGGAGACCCCTTCTGCCAGGTAACCACTACAATAAGATTCCTAGTGGTTGATGCCCCCTTTGCATACAACATGCTACTCAAGAGACCTTCTCTCAATGCAATGAAGGCCATCCCCTTGGCCTATCATCTGGTCATGAAATTTTCTACGAAAAATAGAGTTGGAGTGGTCCGAGGAGATCAACGAGTTGTAAGGAAATGTTACTTGACTTCGATGAAGCAGAAAGAAGTTGAAAACATACGACTAGATGAGCTGGACATGAGGGACGAACTGGGCACCAGGTCAACGCCAACGGAAGAACTGGAGCCAGTTCAGCTTGATGAAGAGCCAGAACATCTCGTCTACATTGGGACTAAACTGAGTAGAGAGGTTAAGGACCTTCTCATCCTATTCCTGAAGGAGAATATGGGGGTGTTTGCTTGGAAACAAGAAGACATGGAAGGCATTGACCCCTCGGTTATCATTCACAAGCTGAGTGTGAATCCTACCTGCAAGCCCATCAAGCAGAAACGAAGGAGTTTTGCCCCAGAGCGTCAGAAGGCAATCAATGAGGAGGTCGACAAGCTTCTTCACGCTAGAACTATCAGGGAAGTAGATTACCCTACCTAGTTGGCCAACATGGTTCTTGTCAGAAAAACCAACGACAAATGGCGACTCTGCATAGACTTTAATAATCTCAACCGAGCGTGCCCTAAAGATAGTTTTTCTTTACCCCGGATCGATTTAATAGTGGATGCCACCGCTGGGTATGAACTCCTCAGCTTTATGGATGCTTTCTCAGGTTATAATCATATCAGGATGAATCCAGTCGACCAAGAGAAGACCTCTTTCGTGACTGAGCAGGGGACTTACTGCTATAAGGTTATGCCTTTTAGGTTGAAGAACACGGGAGCTACTTATCAGCATCTGGTGAACCGAATGTTCCAAAGCCAAATTGGAACATTCATGGAGGTCTATATCGATGACATGCTGGTGAAGTCACTGAAGGCAGAGCTCCACATTGCACACCTAGCAAAATCGTTTCAGGTTCTTAAAGAATACAAGATGAAGCTAAACCCTGCCAAATGTACCTTTGGAGTATTTGCGGAAAGATTTATGGGTTTCATAATAAACAGTAGAGGGATAGAGGCTAATCCCAAAAAAGTTAAGGCAGTCCTAGATATACAGCCACCATCTAACGTAAGGGAAATCCAACGTCTGACAGGGAGAATAGCAGCCTTGAGACGCTTTGTGTCCAGATCAAGTGACAAGTGTCAACCTTTCTTTCAAGTCCTAAAAAAGGCATTCCATTGGGATACTTGATGCGAAGAGGCATTTACGTCTTTGAAGGTTTACCTGAGTTCCCCACCTCTACTGGCAAGCCCCTTGAAAGAGGAGGTACTTACTCTATATCTGGCTGTTTCAGATTTCTCGACCAATGTAGCTCTGGTGAGGGAGAGAGACAGAGCTTAGCAGTCGGTCTACTACTGCAGCAGAGCTTTGAGGGGGGCAGAGGAGAGATATCCAAAAATGGAGAAACTAGCTTTGACTTTGGTAACCATAGCCAAGAGACTTAGACCATACTTCCTGGCGCACATCATCGAGGTAACAACAAAGCAGTCGATGAAACAAGTGCTACATAAACCAGAGTCCTCAAGAAGGCTAGTAAAATGGGCTATAGAGCTCAGCGAGTTTGATATTAGGTTCAAGCCAAGAACTGCAGTCAAAGGGCAGATTTTAGCGGACTTCATTGCAGAATTCATGACACCAAAACCTCTGGAGACCACGCAGCTGGTACCCGACCTCCCCACATGAAAGCTTTCAGTAGATGGATCCACCAATGCTCAGGGGAGTGGGGCAGGATTAATCTTAACCTCCCCAGATGGAGTAGATGTCGAATACGCACTCAGATTTGGGTTTAAAGCTTCAAACAACGAGGCAAAATACAAGGCTGTCATAGCTGGACTCAACCTTGCCCATTCAATGGAGGCAGAACAGTTGGAGATCTGCAGTGATTTTTAACTAGTAGTAAAGCAGATAGAAGAGTCTTACGAGGCTAGAGGCAAAAAAATGGTGTTTTACCTCAGGAAGGTACAGGAGTTGATCAAAAAATTTGTACGAGTCCAGATTAGACACGTCCCAAGAGCTGAAAACTTATGAGCAGACACCCTGGCAAGGCTGGCAACAGCTTCTCAGGAAAGTTTGGACAGATTAGTTCTGGTGGAGCACCTAACTGTACCATCTATATGCAGAGAAGATGAAGAGTTGCTGCCTGTCCACACCTTATCGAGCTAGATGGACCCCATTATTGGATATCTCAAGGATGGAGCTTTGCCAAAAGATCCCAAAGTGGCTGCAAAGTTAAGAACTTCACATGGAAGTCAATAATCTACAGGTTTGGTATTCCTAGGGTGATTGTCTCCGATAATGGGAAACAATTCGACAACCTGAAGTTCAAAAACTTCTGCGCTGAGCTAGAGATTAAGAATTATTTTTCAGCTCTAGTCCATCCTCAATCCAATAGGCAGGCAGATGTCACCATCAGAACCATAAAAAGCAGCCCTGAAAACTAAATTTGAAGGTCTAAAAGGTAAATGGGTGGAACACCTCCCAGAAGTACTATAGGCTTACAGAACAACTGTCAGGTCGGCAACTCAGGAAACGGGGGTTTGTTTTGGCCTTTGGAATCAAAGCAATGGCACCAGTTGAGATTGGACTTCCATCCCCCCGAACTGAGTTCACCAACGAAGGAGACAATGATGAGTCCCTTCTACTGAGTTTGGATCTCATAGAGGAAAAAAGGGATGTAGCTTTGCATCGTATCAAAAGTTATCAGAGGAGGACAACCAGGTACTATGACAGGAAGGTCAGACGAAGGAGTTTCAAGGTGGGCAATCTAGTGCTCAGAAAACTTCTGTTGGCAAGGAAGGACCCGACTCACGGGAAGCTAGGGGCAAATTGGGAAGGTTCGTACATCATCTCAAAGGTGATAAGGTCGAGAAATTACGAGTTACGAATCGAGGAAGGGAAACTCCTACCTCATTCTTGGAATACGGAGCATCTTAAGAGAATTTTTTTGTAAGTTTTTTCTGTAATCTGATTGTTCTCAATAAAATTGTATGTCTTTATTTTCTCCCTGTGAAATTGCCTAAAAACGAGTTCAATAGCTCACGATGAACTCTTAAGTTCATAAAAATGAGTTTAATAGCTCACGATGAACTCCTAAGTTCATAAAAATGAGTTTAGAAGCTCACGATGAACTTTCAAGTTCATAAAAATGAGTTCAATAGCTCACGATGAACTCCTAAGTTCATAGGAATGAGCTCAGAAGCTCACGATGAACTCTTAAGTTCATAAAAACGAATTCAATAGCTCACGATGAACTCCTAAATTCATGAGAACGAGCTCAAAAGCTCACGATGAACTCTCAAGTTCATAAAAATGAGTTCTGAAGCTCACGATGAACTCTTAAATTCATAAAAATGAGTTCAATAGCTCACGATGAACTCTTAAGTTCATGAGAACGAGCTCAGTAGCTCACGATGAACTCTTAAGTTCATGAAAACGAGCTCAATAGCTCACGATGAACTCCTAAGTTCATGAGAACGAGTTCAATAGCTCATGATGAACTCTTAAGTTCATGAAAACGAGCTCAATAGCTCACGATGAACTCCTAAGTTCATAGGAATGAGCACAAAAGTTTATGATGAACCCTTAAGTTCATAAAAATGAGCACAGTAGCTCATGATGAACTCTTAAATTCATGAAAAGGAGCTCAATAACTCACGATGAACCCTTAAATTCATTTAAATGAGCTCAGTAGCTCTCGATGAACTCCTAAGTTCATCACAACGAGCTCGGCCACCTACGGTGGGGAGTTTAAAAAGAAAAACTCTTTCAGAAGAAGTTATAGAACCCATGAGGTCTACAAGTCCAACATCCTAAAAAACTCAGACAGTTCTCAAGTCCAGAATTGAACTCGGCAGCCTTATTCCCATTAAAAATAAAACTGTGTCAGACAACCCCAAGCCTTCAAGAATCAGGTCGCTTTAAGCTCCATGCCTCTCAGTTTACCACAACCCAAGCTCGGCTGCATAAACCTACAGAATTGCCAAAGCCAACATGAAACATAGGGAGCAACTGGTGATGAAATTTACTACTTACTCTCATTCAATAAGCTCAAGTATGAAACTTCCAAAGTATTTTTACTTCAAGAAGAGCTCAGCACTCCTTAAAGCAAGGGGGACAAGGGAAGACTAAAGTAAAAACGCACAGCTAGAGCACAGCTAAAGATGAAAATTCAAAGGCGTAGTCTCATAGGGATCAGTGTACCGTAACTGCAGTTCAGAAAGCTGTAAGTCAGCTGTACAAAATCAGAGAAGTTACATTTTCAAAATGAGCTCATAGTTACAAATTTTCGATCATATTTCAAAATAAAATCCTAAGTCTCTAAAGGTGGATTTGGGGAAGGGTTCTATAGTTCAGAAGTTGAAGTTTCGACATTGTGAACAGATTGGGAGCCTGAGAGCTCGGCAGAAAAAGTAGTTGGAAAATCTGAAACCTCCGCCGGGACAAGGGATGGAACCTCGGTAATCGATATCATTGTAGGTCCTGGAACAGATAGAGAAAGATGAATCTCAGGAGTTGTTAAGGCAAGAATCTCAACCTCTGCTGGAGATGAGCTCAGGGCCAGTGTCTTGGAGACGAGGTCGACTGAGAAGGAAACAACCTCAGGAACAGGAGGGGGAACAATGTTGAGCTCAGAGTCGGCCGCCTTGTCCTGAGCGAGGGGACCAAAATTGAAATCTAGTTCAGGGTAGATCTCTTCAGCCCTGTCCGAAAAAGCAAGCCACCCAAAGGCCCACCGAGTTGGGACATCATCAACCAGTTTGGCAATTAAGCAATCTTTTTCCTTGACAACTGCCCTCACCATCTTGAGTTCGTTCCGGAGGACGTCACTCGTCTCCGCAATAATGTCATATTCTTTCTTCATAGTTTGAAAGGAACTTAAAGCTTCGAGAGACTCTTGGCTGGCTCTAAGCCAATAATCTGTTTTCTGCTTAAGTTCCCTTGAGATTTTCTTGAGCTCTTCCTTTGTTTTCTTAAGTTCCTCTTTGCAGCTCTTTCTCTTGCGTGCAATCTTCTCCCGCACATCTTCCAGACTCCTATTTAAGGAGGTCTGCTTCTCCACCTACTCCTGTAAGTCTTGCACCTAGGCCTTGATGTCATTGTTCTCAAAGGACAGTTCGGTAACCTTGAGTTCAAAAGCCTTAGAAGCTTTAACTAAACCTTCCATGACTTGGATCCTCTTCAGCAGCCCGCTAACATGGAGGGTAATCTGAAAGTGAGAAAATGTCAGATGAAAAGGAGCAAAATAAACAAAACATGTATGCACATAAAATATAAAACTTACGGAGGTAGCAGCGAAAAGAGCGGTAGATATAGAGCTCCCAAGAGGCATGGTGGAAGCTCGCTGGATGTCAAATTCGGGGAGAATAAAAGTAATGGTCTCTACAACTTTTTTCACATTATCAATCAAAGAACTCAAACTTGTTTCTGCATTCCCCCCTTTTTCATGCTTATATATCCCAGGAGCCTTCTAAGGAGGGCCTACAGTTGGGCAAGAAGGGATGGATCCAGGCAAGAGGTGAGAAACCCTCTCCAAAGGTTTCTTGACCTCACCTGAAGAGGGAGGGGTGGAGACCAAGCTTAGGTCAGGGACCTTACCAGAGGAGGGTAGTCTCGTCTTCTAAGGAAAGGAGCTCTTTGTAACCTTCAGAAAGTCAAAAGGGGATTGGGGCCCCATTTGAGTTACAGAGGACGATTCCAATCTCGGAGCTTTGACTTCGAAAATTGGATCATTCCTTGGGCTGACATCAACCTTACGTTTGCTTTCAGCTCGAGTCTTCCTTATCATAGATAATTTACCAAAACGATCCTTCATAATAGGCTCCATTAAGGAAGAACCTGAAAAAATTGAGAAAGAACCGTCAAAAAAAAGGGGGGGAAGGAGAAGAGGTAAAAGGCAAGGGCAGAGGTGAAAGGGATAATACCTGCCAATTCCTTAGCACTAATGGCAAAAAGAGGAGATGAATTTTCTACCCTCACTTCAGGAGGACTAAACCCAAGCCTCACAAGGACTTGAGGTCGGATTAGCTCTAAATATCTCTCTGATTTGCAGTTCGTCAAGTTCTTTAAGACCTGTTCGTCTGCAGCACTAAGGTTTGGTCGGATGCCTGAGAAACGAAACCAACTAAACAAGGTCAGCCTAAGGGAAAACTAGAACTTATTCCAACTTGCATAAAAAGAAGCTCACCTAAGTTGTCAAGGGCAGATCACCCCCGAGGGACAGGAAGAGTGTCCGTCATGTCGGCAGGATTGAACTCCCATTCCCTCCCCCACACGAAAAAGAATAATTTTTTCCAACGGTTGTGGGAGCTCGGGAGATCAGAGATAAGAACCTTGGCTTTCACTCGTTTAGAGATGTACAAAAAGCCATCAATGGGGAGATATTTGACATTAAAGAATTTTATGAGCAAAGACATGGTGGGGACACCCAGATCATGTTTCTTAAAGAAGACAAGAAAACCAACCAGCACCCCTCAAAAGTTAGGAGAAAGCTGGGCAGGGCAAACATTGAAATGTTGCAAAACATTTTTAATGAAGGGATACAGGGGAAAGCAGAGGTCGTTCTCAAAAACAGCCAGGAAAAAGCACATTTTTTTAGGGATAAAGGAATCGTATAAGGTAAACATATCCAGACTCCAGAACTGGAGGCCTTGAGAAAACCCAAAGCGGGCAGCCAGCACCTTTGTGTAAGAAGGAACGATGTCACTACACCCCACGAGCTTGGAGGCCCTAGGGGTAGCAACACCACCCTCAGCACTACCTGAAATCCCCACACCACTTACTTTGGTTTTGCCTTTGCTGGGAAATTTCAAGGCAGGAGGAGGCTCCTCAGTGCCTCTCTCGACATTGACAGAATCCACTCCGGAAAAATCATCTATCTCTAACCCCACATCCCCCAGGTCAAAATTTTCCTCAACGGACCCATCTTTCATTAGCGAAACGAACGATCCCATGGCTTCAGAGAAAGCAGACATAGCTGGACAAGAATAAGGAAGCTTAAAAGACCTATAAATAGGGAGGACCTCGGAGAAACACTATTTGCGAGCCCAAGGAGCAAGATACCGAAAACCAATGGCGAAAATCCTAACTGTGGAGTAAGGATCCAAGAAGAGAGAAAGATGAGACAGGGGAATACTTCGGCTCCTAGAGCAGCAGAATCGAAAGACCCAAAAATGCCAAAATCACCTCAGACTTGAAGGATCTAGGGCAAGGAGCGGGGGAAAGAAAGGAAAAATGTATCTAACCACGAATTGGTGATGAATTAAAGCTCGAGGAGGGGATTCGAAACCAAATCACGCTAAGCCCCTAAGTCAAAATTGAGGAACCTGTCCCTCAGAGAAAACCCTAAAATCAGCGGCAGAATGGGGAAGATGAAGTCATGAAAGGATAAGGAAATCGAAAAGGATCTGTAAAGTGAGGAGCAAATCGGTGATCCATGGGTATTTAAAGCTAACGGTACCGTGAGCCTCAAAACGGGCAACGTGCACAAGGAACGAGGAAGGAAATGATTACTGACAACCGCTTTAAAAATAAAAAATAATAATAATAATAAATATATATTCCTACGTAAAATTTGAAGTTGCTGATTGGGAAGTCATTACTGTTACATCCTAAGTTCAGCCCTTGCCCAAGCCATCTCGGCCAAGAGCTGGGGGACAACTGATGATACTCAGAATGATTTTCGAGTAAGAGCTCGGAAACGGAGGTCAAACATGGAGGTCAGATATGCTGAGCTCAAAAAATCAGAGCTATGCAGAGCTCAAAAAATCAGAACTAGAGCTCTCCTCAATCAAGATAATAAGCTGAAGTAATGAGGAAACAACTAGATACTACAAAGAACTCGACAGACAGTTTGAAGTAGCACTCAAGACACAAAATTTTCAACCAACCAAGATACTCTCCTAAGATTAAAGAGAATTCATCGGATAGATGACAAGTATCACGGATCAGATCCCATAGATTAAGGGTCACCCCTATAAATACTATGTAACGCCCCCAACACAGGGACAAAACCCTAGTATCACATCTTACATTCTGTGAACCTTTTGATATAGTAAATAGTGAAGAAAAGAGCAAGAATCTCCATTGAAGAGTGTATTAGCTGAGCTCCTGAGCTGGTGAATCATTATATTTCTACTGTGTTAACTCCCCAACAATTCTCAATATTATTCCCTCAAGTCTAATAACTCAGATCCCAATAATTTCAATATTATTTTTTTCATTTAGTCGTCATCACAAAATTACATCACGTTGAAATACACCATCAATATACATACTTTCTAAGGATCGGAAGCAACCACGTTAATGATGTTTAGTCCGTGCGCTAATTACAACTTTGATAATCATTTTGGAAAATCAGCTCTACGTCAAATAGTGGATTGTGACTTTTTTCAAACATGTCACACTGCCTTTATAGACGGTGAACCAAGGGACAAAATCGATAATAATTGAGAGAGAAATTGACTTACTCAGAGATGAGCTCCCTGTTAATCCTCGATTTGGCTGCAACTGTAGTGGTAGAGGCTAGTTTTAGCTGTGGGAGTAAACGGTGAACGGAGGCTTATAAACAATGAAACCTGATTTGATGAACGGAAGCTAGGGCTGGAAAATGATGAGACCACTGACTCTGATGGACAGAGAGACGGTGAACGAACAGATCTGGTTGTGAGAGAAGACCGACGGGATTTGGGGGGAAATGAGACCGAAGGATTTGGGAGAGTTTTTTTTGGGGATTTGACAGAGAAGCTTTCATTAACTACACACCTTCCGACACCAGCGTTTAACCAAACCCCGACCATTTCAAAATAGTAAATGTGTAAAAATTAACCACCAGCTTTCCTTTGAGCGGCGTTTACCTTTAAACGCCATAGAGACTTCAGTTTGACTGCTGGCGATCTTCCAAACGTCGCCATACAAACGCCGGCACTACCCTTATTTCTTGTAGTGAGTCTATGAAATCAAAAAATTTATTCTTCTTCCTAACTCCCAATGATTTTTGTCTGAGTATATTAAACGTGTCCCCCTTAAATTATAATTTTTATGTTAATTCAATCCGAACTACCTTATTTGTAGCAATCTAAACCTTTTGTTAACAACCGTCTATTACAAATGAAAGTTTCTGAACGTGCAAGCTTTGTTATTGACTGCTAGCATCTGTGACTACAATTGGTAATTCGTCGCTTTCATTCAAAATAAACAGATAACCATATTCATGCCATTACCAGGTGAACATTACTAACATTAACAGATGAAAATTACTAACATTAATAGGTAAAATTCACCCCAAAATGAGTACAGATAATTATGTAATGACAATTACAGATGAGTACCACCACCCTTATCCAGCTCCTCCTCTCCATTTGAATACAACATCAACCAAATTATAACACAACAAATACCCAATGTCAACCACTAAATTTTCTCTCTTCTCCTCACCCTCCCCTGTTCAGCTTCCATAGCATTCAAATTTTTGAGCAGCCCCGGAATTAATTGTCGTGAGTGCACGCACATTGGTGGGTCTTGCCACATGAAGAAACCATACCCTGCATTCTGCGAAAAATGGAGCATTCAAATTATTGGGAAGTTATAGAAAAATTGTAAGAAAAATTCTAATGAGATAAAATATGAACCAACCATAGTATTCGGACATGTCAAGAACCTCCGTACTGGGTTTTGATCCGTCCTTGATGTCTTCTTTGAAGTAATCTTGCCAAAGTTAAAGTAGACCACGGTTTGTAGCTTAGTTGAGATGCTCTCTTTTTTCTTTGCAGTCCAATGGAGTAGCAGCTTTTTTTTTAAAAGGAGAATCCTGAAATTTGTTATTTAACCATTCAACCCCTGACATTGAAATATTATACACAAATCCTCTAATATTTATACATATAACAGTTAAACCCTTGCAGTAAATATATCTGTCAATAAATTATATTCAGGCCCTTTGAAGTTTGTAATACTTTAATCAAAAATAAAATATCAAATATTTTAAATTTTACAATTAAATTTCATGTTTTATTGTATCATTTATTGAAATAAAATAAAAAATCAATTTTTTCTTAAAAAATTCAATTTTTTCTTAAAAAATTATAATTAATATATAATTATATTGTTTATTAAAATTTAATTTGGTAGTTTAAACGACCAAATTAAAATAGCAAATTACTACAATTAAAAGCTAAAAAATATTATATCCATTACAGTTTGACCCATTGTTTAATTTTTTAGTTTTACTCTAATAGATAGTATAATTTTATACTAACTATGATTTTTTTTTAGAAAAATTAAATTTTTAATTTTAATTTTATTTTAATAAATGATACAATAGAATATGAATTTTGGTTATAAAATTTAAAATATTTGATATTTTATTTTTGATTGAATTATTTTTTGTCTAAGTATAATATTTTAAATTTAAAAAGTCTAAATATTATGTACTTATAAATTTTAAAGGGATTTAAATATAATTTATTAACTGATATATTTACAACAAATATAAACTTCAAAAGATGTGTACATAATATTTCAAATATTAGAGAAATTTGAATAATTAAATAATAAACTTTATAATACCCCTCCTAAAAAAGAATGAGAAAGGGGCAGAAGCCAACCACGTTAGCCTTGGGAAGAAATTTTGGCGCCTCATATTTTCTTTTCCAAAGTTACCCCTGCACAGTCACATGCCCCTACACGTTTAGTAACTTTTGTCTATGATTTAGACTGTTCTTAACGTAAGGGGGTCAGATTGTTACAAATCAGATAGTTGGAAGGTTCAATTGACGCAAAATTGAGTTTCGAAACTGAATTAACACAAAAATTATAATTTAGAGGCCATTGGTCTAATTTACTCATTTTTGTCATATGTTTGACAGTTATACAAATAATAAAATAAAATCATAAAATAAATAAACTTAACATGTTTATTAAAAATAAATAAATAAATTATAATACCAAGAAATTGCTTTACTATAATTAGACTCTAATTAATGAAAAAATATTTAATATAATAATGACATCATATCATTAATGTTACTTGATGTCACCAATCAATAAGAAATAATCAAGCGAAAGAAATGAACCTCACTCCCATACATACATAGGATAATTCTGGTATAACAAAAAAGAAGTTGTTATAAAATTATGTGGATTTATTTGCTCATATATTAATTTTTTGTTAAGATGTGATAGTAATTGAGAATTATAACATCGTATCATCGTTACATAGCCCAGAGCTGGTCCTTGCACCGCCACCGCCACCGCCACCGCCACCACCACCACCACCACCGTCCCTTCCCCTTACCCTTCCACTACCTCTTCTGCCGACGCTTCCGTTAAAGGTTGTCTGTGTTTTGTTGCGTTGAATTTGAATTTTGGAATTGGAATTTGAAAAGACCTAATCCAAACACTAATTCTCATGCACTTTGGGCTTCGAAAAAAACCGATTCGAGCAATTTCAGACGGCGGAACACGGCATCAGTGAAACAAACACTCATGAACTTGCGCTTATTCCGATCAACTTATTTTACCTCACGTTTACCCAATTTTCCTCTCCAATTTTCTTGTCTGGTGAAGATGAGCAGTGGCATGAACTGGAGTCCCTCCTGTAGATATGCAATTGGCCGTGAACCTGTAACAGTGAGTGTTCTCCTTCAATTTTCTGTATTTTAGGGTTACTTCAATGTGTTATCAGTTTCCAGTTTCAGTTCCAAAATTTGTCCGCCATAGCTTCTCCTTTTTATCTGTCTAATTGCTTATTGGGAGCAAATTCCAACTGCTTACTATGCACCTGATCTTTCTGCAGAATTTCTTAGGTGCAAATATTAGTAATTGCAGTTTGATGCATCAATCTGACATATTTGGCATGGTAATTAATGGTGGGATTCTGTTTTGAAAGGTTTGATATTTTGTATGGTTGGTTAATAATGCTGGCAATGCCCGAGAAATGTAGGCATGGTTAGTCGTAATTTTGGAGATTGTTAATAATGGCAATTTCCAGTCGAATTAGCTCGATGATCATCCTAAGATGGGTATATTTTTTATTTTTTTTTTTTTTGGGATCAGCAGAATACATTGCTGTATTGGAACTGCTTTGTTTAACTGATTCCTCTGAAGATGACACCTGTGGTAGTTATGGCATTTGGTTGTACTTCATAGTTAATTATGCTTGGACCCTTAATTCCCTTCGGATGCATTTTTGATAATGAAATTCCTAATTTTTGAATCGTTTATCAATGCAAACTTACTAGGTAGGACCTGATGGACTTG
Source organism: Ilex paraguariensis (assembly GCA_963454935.2). Lineage (NCBI taxonomy): Eukaryota > Viridiplantae > Streptophyta > Magnoliopsida > Aquifoliales > Aquifoliaceae > Ilex > Ilex paraguariensis. The sequence continues at coordinate 902,110 of CAUOFW020001392.1, forward strand.
AAGAATCCCATGTCAAAATGAATACTTCACCGCAGATGACAGTGGAGAATCTGTTGAACCAAGCAAATTCCTTGGATGCTTCAGATCCTGCCAATGAGCAGGAATGGCCTTCTCTTTCTGCTAGTGGTAGTTCTGGTGCAAAGGGTAGAAGAAGAACTAGGATTGACTTGGGAACCCAGCTTTGGCAAAGACCCAAGGACAGAGCAAGAGACAGTCGATCATTACAACACGGAACCTCATTTATAGCAAATTCTACAAGCCATCAGGACGGACCTTCTTTGCCTACAAGATTTGGGAAGAAGCATATGCTTCCTTCCATTCGAAAATCCACACTTAATCAAACGCATCCTGCACATGCATCTGGGAATGAAAATTCAGCTTGTGTCAAGGGTCTACCTGTGGTTCTTCCATTTGATATCTGCCTCACTAAAAGCAGAAATTCTGCCAAGTGCAATGCTTCTCTGTATGCAGAGAGTAGGGACTACCACAATGAGTTGGAGCACTCTAAAGAAGAGGCTGGACAAGTGCTGAGGCCAGGGATGATTCTCCTAAAAAATTATCTTGCTCTCACTGAACAGGTACTGCCTCAGGTCATCACTTTACTTCAAGGATTGATTGAAATATTTGTTGAACTATACCATAACATCTTCAATCATTTCGAAACAGTCCAAAACAATGTTGGAAATATGCTGAAACACCTCGAACCATTCAAATCTCAATTCGATTGGTTTCGCTCTCCTTAGAAATGGAAATGTTTTAGACGTTTGAACCATTTCGAAACAAAATTTTGATCCTTGAATAGATTACATAATTTTTAGCATCACATTTGTCCTTGGAGTAGATCAGCTTTTGTTTGTGTAAATACTCCATATCAATGGCATATACGGTAGTTCCTAACCACAAGGACCAATGCATTTGTTTGAATTGATTAGTAGACCAACGACCCACCTTCAAAAAAAATTGTAATGATAAACCAGAAACCACAAAAAGAAAAAAGCACACATCCATACACACACACAAAAACAAACTAGTATCCCCTCCTTTTTCTTGCTACTAGTTTTTTACTTCGTGTTTTCCCATTCTCTGAGTTGTAGAAATACCATCTGTTTCTAGGATATGTTGATATTGATATGCCAATATCTTCAGATAATGATACTTTCACATTTCATACTTGTCTATATGTTTTAGGTTGAAACCGTAAAGAAATGTCAAGAATTAGGTCTTGGCCCAGGAGGGTTTTACCAACCTGGTTACCAAGATGGGGCAAAACTTCGTCTACAGATGATGTGTCTTGGTCTGAATTGGGATCCTCAGACAAGAAAATATGAAGACCGACGCCTAATTGATGGTTCTAAACCCCCTGGTATTCCTCATGAATTTAGTTTGTTGGTTAAAAGAGCAATGACAGATTCTCATGACCTACTCAAAAAGCACTGCAGAATAAGTGACGCAGAGGACATAATTCCTCAGATGTCTCCAGACATATGCATAGTCAACTTCTACGGAACCAGCGGGCGACTTGGTCTCCATCAGGTTGGTATTAACCTTTCATATAATAGTCTTAGCTGCATGAAAAAAGAATTACTTCGGCAACATTATCCAGCGAGTGCCTCTCTTTCACACGAATCAACGGTTATTAAATTTTCCTGCTCTTTTCTTGGTTGAAAGATTCCATAGACATAGGGAGTTTATAGTTTCAGACTGCCTAGTATCATAATTAACTGATATCCAGATTTTGTAAAAGGATGTTTGGAAATAATAATGGTATTGGTATTGTTATCTTTGGACATTACACATATATTGAATTAGCCCACTGTTTCCCTACTGTGTTTTGCATTTAAGTTATGCATAATGCAATTTTTTGATGAATGGAACCATCCTATAAAAATTGTCAGCATCATCACATTTCAAAGCGATTTAACACAATTCCTGAAACTGGCCCTGGACAGCTAATATTCATGATGTGTTTAACCTTTATAGAGGCCCCACTTGAAATGCTAGTGTATGGCTTCCACACTATGTAAAATAGTAGAGCTATCTAGTTCCTATGGGACATTAAAACATGTCATAGAATGAGTTAGTATTGATATTGGCACACATTTTAGATCCTTCCCAGCTGTGTTTTTTGTTGTTTAGTTTGCAAACCAACATTGGCTTGAGCAAGACATCTAGTGTGACAGGGAAGGAGCATATGTGTTGACCTTCATTAAATTTCCATTTGTATTAGGATGTTGTTGTAAAAACTCAACGTAGGTTTAGATCTATTGCAATAGAACTTTCTACGATTCGGTTTTGGATAGACTTTCTTTACCTGTGAAATTAAAACTATAAGCAGCTCTAAGAGCCCTTTTGTGCCATGTGAATGTAGGATCGTGATGAAGGCAAAGAAAGTCTTCATAAAGGACTACCTGTAGTCTCCTTCTCTGTTGGTGACACGGCAGAATTCTTGTATGGGGATCAGAGGGAAGTTGATAAGGCAGAGAAAGTGCTACTGGAGTCGGGAGATGTATTGATATTTGGTGGCAAAGCTAGACATATTTTCCATGGAGTGTTGTCCATTATTCCAAACTCAGCTCCTCGTGCCCTGTTGGAAGAAACAAATCTCCGCCCTGGTCGTCTCAATCTTACCTTTAGACAATTCTGATAAAGTGCTGTTTACAATAGAGTTTCCATTTAATGGTGTCAACTGTCAAGTCAACATAAGAGAATCGCCATCCCCTGTCAACGGTTCAATGTAAGTTGTATGTAGACAACTTTAGTTCACCACAATTAGCATTTTGATCTTAGATAAAAGAATATTTTGAATATTGTTGAAAATTCAGACCAGGAAAAGATGATGATGATGATGATTTTGATTTTGATTTTAATTTTGATTGTAGTGATGCGTTGATTTTATTATAATAATCGAGAAAATTGATTTGATTGTTGAGAAGATGTGGATTCTTGATGGATTGAATTGCTCACAAGTAGGAGTGTCAAAATATAACACGACATGAATATGACACAAAATTAAAGGGTATGAGTCTTCCTTGAGTAACATATTTTGTAAACAAATGGTCCCAAAATGACACGATTAATAAATAAATGGGGTATGAGTGAAGCTAACAACACGACTTGTTTATGTATTAATCATATACAATTCATATACGAGATAAATCCGATATGACATGACTCATTAGACACAAAATAATAGACAAACTGGATATGAATAAAATATTTTTTGATACAAACTTATTAAGACCCGACAAAATTGACCGGCTTCCTCACAAGACAAAATGAAAATAATTTCACATCACATCTTCTTAGCAACATGAAAAGGATGTAACGATGGACAAATTCGAGAATGATGAATTGCATAGAATTATATCGTTGAAAAGTGACAGGGACCTAAATCAATTGGAGATAAGAGGCATCACTCGTCCTTCTCGCCTCCTAGTTATATTCTATTCACCTTTCCTCTAAATTTTGTCCTTCGTTTATGGACCTACTAGATCTCCATTGCTTGTTGCTCTCATTCTACGGCTGACAATTTCTTTCGATCGAAGCAATAGTTATTGCCGTTGATGCGACGCGAATCGATTAGCAGTTGATTCATTATCAGCTCCAACAAAGAGAAACAAAAATCATGATGATGAGGGAACTTAAAACACTGGTGTACATGTCAGGATAAGGGAGGGGATGGAAGTAAAAATTGAAAAAAATTTCGAGCCACCTAAGGCTGCATCATCAAGTTTAGCAAGATAATATTCCATGTGCCTATAATATGCATAATGATATAGTAGATATGTCCTTGCTCTTACCAACACAGGTGGAATATTATTAAATTGCTCCTTCAATGATGGATGTTTATGTATCCTTGCCCTTGTTATTTTATTTTATTTTTTTTGGTGGGTGGGGAGGGGGGTAGTGTATTCTTTCCCTCACATGACTTTTATATTTGTTGAATTGATTAGTTTATGTCTTATTTTAGTGAGTTTTAAGATATATAAAAATTCAGGCGTCTTAATTTTGAATTTTAGCAATCTTTTATGGTTAGGTTATGAGGGATTTATCTCTCAATAATACCATAATTTTAGCGTGTATGACCTACTTTTGCCTGGAATTGGGAGCGAATTAGTCGAGATACACGTAAATTAATCCGGACATCCCTAACCGTTGAAAAAAAAAAATAAATATACAAAAACCAATTATTAGGGTTGTAAGCCCATTGCGCACTAGCTGTAACAGAAGCAATCAATGATGGGCTTTTTCAATTGGCTTTCTCACTCGGTAAAGTTTATTAAAACTTACTTTAAGAGAAAAATTATGTCCTCAGGTGCTGCCCACTTTATTATAAAATACGTAGGTGTTGGTTCACATCTCTTGGGATCAACAGATATCTTCAAATTAAAAGACAGTTATAATAGAGTAATTCTGAACAGACGGAGTAAAAATATAGAATTGATAAAAAAAAAAAATTCATTCATTAATTCTATCGAATGAACTTTGATTACAAAAGAGATTGAATTAACAGCCTAGAATCTATTACCAATGATGTCTAGAATATACGTTAACACTATTATTAGTGATGCCTAAATTTACGGGTTTGAAAACGTGTTTTCCTTCTATCATTATGATTTTTTTTTATAGTCATTCTCTTCGACGGTTGTTCTTTCATCGCCAGTTACTTAATACTTTCAACAAACAAAATGTGCTTTCTTTTGTTCAATATCCATGTGGAAGATTTTGAAGAGCTCTTAACGAAGAGTTTTGGTAGCCATTAAAATATGTGGCCTACCTTGTTTTGATATTCACGAAGCCTAATGTCATTAAATTAATTCAGCAAGGATAACAAAACATATTATAATGAATGGCAGCCACAGTGGTAGGTGGGATAAACCTCAAGGGCAGGACAGTTCAAGTGGTAAATAGGGACGAGTTGTATATTTAAACGTCATGAATTTAAATTTTGGTAATTTATTGAGGTTAAATCATCAGAGATTTATTCCTCATAAATTTCTTAGTTTCAGCGTGAATGACATGTGCGTAAGTAACTCGAACGCTCCCGCCTGTTGAACAAAAAAAAATAGTTTTACGCTCACCTCAAACATTCCTTGTTCGTTGAACCAAAAGAAAAATGGTAAGTGGATTAGCACCCAAAAAAAAAAAAAACACAGAAGTGGGCATCAATAACTTTATAAAAATGAAACAAGGATAAACAAGTTCAATACGAAACATATCGACCAAGAGACAAAATTAATGGAATTCCAGCATGGTACAACACTTAGAGTATAGTTAGTGCGTCATCTCATAATTAAATAATGGTGTTGGAGAGCCAAGATGTCCAATGAACACACTTTCATTATTATTATCTTGTTGATCGGTGAAAATTTTATTATTTGCTAATACCATTATTGCTACGATGACTCCAAACAATAGCCACAACTTTAAATTACATTGTGTTTCTGAATATATTCATACAATAAAAATGATGAAACGTGATGATGTGACACTATCATGTTAAAGCCAATAGGAATGAGGTTATCTATCTATCTATATATATATATATATATATATATATATATATATATATATATATATATATATATATATATATACACTAACTTATCCACTCCATCAATTGGAGGTGGTTCAAGAAGATGACCAAGTACATTTGAAAGTGATATGCGCTATCAATCGATGTATATATTTTGGAATTCTAGTCACCTACATCACGATGAATTTGTGAAGATAATTAATGTATTAATATATTAGGTTATACATTTACGTGTAGATACGTTAAATAAGATAAATTCTTCGTAAAGTCCAGAATACCTAACATAATTTAAATAAATTAGGCAAAGAGTACCCAACAAAGCCTTCAACATAAATCTAGTCTACTAATGTAAATTTTTTTTTTTTAATTACTAATGTAAATATTTACTTTCATAACGGAGAGTCTGCGTGAAAAGGAAATTGCTTCCATATCACAAGACATATGACTAATCACCCACCCAACACATGGTTTAAATAAATTATTGGCATATATAATTGCACTTCCCTCACAAACCGAAGGGTAAAGATCACAAAAAAAGTACATAGAAGTTCAAAAGCAGCTTTCCTCCCATAATTCAATGCCTGCTGGTCCTATTGTTGAGAAGTTGCAAGTGCGGGTGAAAAGAGATTGACATACGTGTTTATGTTAAAACTAATCAAAGATAATGAATAAAATAAACAGATGGAATGAAAGAAATTTGAATAACCTATTAACGAAGAAATCAACTAGTTAGACAGAGAGTACGTGGATAGAGCAAAATACTCTCACCAACTAAAAATCTCATATCTCCTGTAGTAGGCAAACAATATCAATATTTATAACACAGTGTCCAAACAATTTGAGTTGCCTAAAGGGTTGCCCGCCGTGACCCTCTAACACGCACGCGAATTCACAATTGCCTCTATCGTGAGGATATCAGTAGTTGCTAACTACGAGTCACATGTCCTGATATTAACTAAGTAGAGGTGACGTTTTTTCAAACACAGTTTAGACGTGAGCCTCGAGAAAGAATATGACAGTTGAGGCGAAAGAGAGTTTCCATGGTTAATGATTATCACTGGTTATTGCGGGACCGTGACCTCAAGAAGGCCACGTCCGTGATGCCCTCAATATGCTCTTACTCAAGATCTTCCATTCCCTATCTAAATTCCTCCTCGAGATCTTAGTCAAGATGTCCAATAAAGGAAACGCACACAATTTCGATCCTTCAGCTATCAATCCATATGTCTCATTAACTCGTATATTAATTTGAATCAATGCAATTACCTTAGGAGTCCCTTCGAATTCCAGTCAAACACGTTGCAATGGACAGTGAGCCATACATTAGGAGTTCTCCTCAAGCAGATTAAACTTTCGAGATCCTACCCCAGGCTGAGGTTGACAATCATGCTCGTCCGCTCCCTTTGCTCAATTCTCCCTTGAGAAGGGTCATACTACTCTGTCTCTAGATGGGGACCCCTTCTCTTAGTTCACTAGATCAGTTGAGCAACAATATCCAATAGGTTAAGAATACCAATTATGCAATTCCAGCCTTGTGTCTCATTTTCGCAATGGGGAAGGCAAGTCACGTCAAGGTTGCCCCCAGACCTTCACAACGCCACTCTCGTTTGTCATTAGTAAATGGTCCATTTTGTCACTTTCAATGAGATGAGGACATGTTCCGCCTTTCTGCAGCACTAGGTGCCTACCGCAGCACTGGTTGTCTGTCGCAGTGCTAATGCTGATGTGGCACTATTTGTCAGTACCAATCTTTCTAGATTTTATTTAATTCTTGTCACTTGTCATTCTATGGCATAGACACGAATTCTGAATTTATCAGGTACTACAGTTGACATACAAGTCTCTCTATCTATCTCTGAACTCAAGATATAGTCCCCTCATGAGAGATGCAACAATCTTAGAAACATCCCATCCCTATGCTTGGGCCTCATTCATGAAGGGATTTTCTCCCCATTGCCTTCGGTTGCCTAAGAGTGGGGATTGTCACAGGCGACACCAGCATACATACATATATGTATTAATTACCACTATGTGGACCTTAAAATTTGGTTTGTATTGGCAAAAAGGACCTAAATTGAATACATGTCAGATTTGGGGGAAGGTTGAGGGATGCAATTACTGTGAAATGAGGGGTCAAACCAGAGTTAATCAAATGTACGATATGTTAATTCAAGTTCAACAAAAACCTGAATCTAACTTGAAACGTATTGTCTGAAGTTAGATTGAACTCAAATTATGCAATTCTCCTAGCATTCTTTTTCGGCTTTTGTGTCAAAATTTGAGTGTCATTCAGTTCATAGAGTCTAAGTCAATAATGGCAAGATAGTGACATTCATTGATTCTTTATATAAAACAGCCACCCCATTACTATTTTTTTTTTAAAAAAAAAAAACACCATTACAATTTATTACCCGACATACTAATTAGAAAATCTTAGGCACTGATTTTGTATGGATTGAGATCCTCTTTAATATATGTTTTTAAAATTCTCGTATAATCTATCATTAATGGATCTGATTATGGTACCATCAAAAAAAATTGGTACCATATATCTAGAATTTACTACTTTCAAAAAGTATTTTAATAATATTTATATTTTATTTTACAACAAAAATATTTATTATTTTTGTGATTAATTTATTACTTTTATAAGTATTTATACCACTATTTTGGTATTTTATCACATTTGTGGTAATTATTTTTACCAATGTTCTTTAGCACAAAAAAAAATTATCATTTTTGTAGACAATTTATCACTTTTGTGGATATTTTTATATGTTTTTACCACTATTATACTAATTATTTTTCTCATTTTTTTGGTTACTACAACACTGATAAAAGCACCTATAAATATAGTAAAAAAAATTACATATTTGATAAATTGAGGGATAGTATTGAATTTTTTTTTCTAGTACAGTTGTCAACTCTATCATTAATAAGTAAGGTATCTAGTTGTACACAATAAACTCGTTGGTTATCGTATTATAAAAAAATTGATTGGATTAAGTAATTCAAGCTAAACAAAATATAAGATTAAATAAGAGACATAAATACTATTTTTTGTAATCAAGTGTTTAGTAAGATACTAGGCTAAGAATGAAATAATAAAATACTAATTATATATTGATTAAAAATTATTAATCTAGTTTAGTTATTCATATTTTTTTTATTGAATAAAATAGTAAATTTATAGCCTAATTAGCCTCAAGTGTATTATTCATATATATATATATACACTAAGGTTATATATAGTACGAAGTGTTTTTTATAATCAAATACAATATAAGATTGGATTAAAGAATTTTAATATATTATGGTTATATAATTTACCCTTTAATACTGCGACTAAACTACTTCAATAGGGCTTACTTAAATACATGATTAGTGATCCATTTAAAAGAGAATTAAAGACAAAACATATTAGGTGGAATTTGTGGTGATGAATGAATGTCGCTGGCTGCCCAATAGTTTAAAGTAATTTAGGCACACACCTGTCATATGGGTCTCATTTTAGGTAATGGTGAGGATGTTTTTTAATGTCTAGAGAGAACAGATGATGGCGATTAATTATGAATTAATAATTATGAATTTTTTTTAAAAATTTGAATTTAATCTAATTTATTAATTGGATGATTTGTCCGATACAGTAATATTATGTGCATAAGCTTATTTTAGAAATTTTTTACTAGGAATTAAAAATCAGATTTAATTAAATATTTTAATTCTGTGATAATTGATTACCATATATTAATGAGGATGTTTTGGTAGTGCCTATTTTATTGGAAAATTTCTGAAAATAGTATCATTTCTCATTAATTGAAGAAATGACACGTCACGGATCTCCCTCTGCCGCTCTCTGCGTAGTTGGTCGTCTTTATATATGCTTCGTCTGAATCTTGTTTGCATATCCTCTCTCTCTTTCTCTCTCGGTCCCTCTCTTTTACCTAATCAACACACCTGCATTCTGGGAATCAACGGGAAAGAGCAGAGAGAGAGAGAGAGAGAAACATCTAAACAAACAAGCAGAAGAAGGGGAGAGAAAGAAGCAATAAAAGATGCAGAGAGCTGTGATGAGAAGGGCTTTATGGGGAAGAGAATTTCAAGGTTGGCGTCGATGCTTGTCTCAACTAACCCAAAAGGAGGCCTCTCTACCAGAGGATGGCTTCGTCATTCCCAAACTGCCCCCATTCGACTATTCTCCTCCGCCGTACGTCGGACCCACCGCCGATCAGATATTGAGGAAGCGAAACGAGTTTCTCAGCCCTTCTATGTTCTATTTCTACAAGAAACCTGTGAGTATCCACACCTCTTTCACTCCCTATCTCATTAACCCCCCCCCCCCCCCCCAAACAATTGTTTTATTAACAACTAACAAGATCACATTTTCAGACCTTCCGACAAAAAAGATCACATTTTTAGTATTTTTAACGATTTATGATGATTCGTCAATATTGTCAAATATAATCTGAATCTCTCATGCTGGGTTTCATTTTTTTTTTTTTTACATTTTTTATTATTTATTTGCAAAGCTTAATTGGTTTGCAGTTTCTTCATTGTCATCTTGTGTGTTTCTCTGCAATATATTATATATTTATACATATAGATATACTCTTTCTTAATGTCATCTTGATGGTGTGAAGTGTCTGTTAACGTTGTCCACAGCTGAACTTGGTCCATGGCAAGATGCAGTACTTGTTTGATGAGAGTGGGCGTAGATACCTTGATGCATTTGGAGGAATTGCTACGGTGTGTTGTGGTCACTGTCACCCTGATGTGGTGCAGGCAATTGTCAAACAAACCAATAACTTACAGCACTCCACTATTCTTTACCTCAATCATGCCATTGCAGACTTTGCTGAAGCATTGGCCTCCAAGTTGCCTGGAGATCTCAAGGTGGTCTTCGCAATTTTCTAATAAGAGGATAACAACAACGTAAAATAACTGAATCGGATGCAAGTTTAATAGAGACATGATGTGATAAAATTTCAATGGTTTTTCAGGTGGTGTTTTTCACCAACTCTGGAACAGAAGCAAATGAGTTAGCGATGATGATTGCACGGTTGTATACTGGGTGCCATGACATCATATCACTGAGGAATGCGTACCATGGGAATGCAGCGGGGACTATGGGTGCCACTGCACAATCTAACTGGAAATTTAATGTTGTGCAGGTATGTACCTTATTTACAGAATTAATATGCAAGAGTATAAACGGCCTTGTCCATTAATGGTAGGAAGTCCAACCCTAACAATAATGTTGTGACAATAAACTTGTAGCCCAATTAAATCGTTCAATATAATTGTCGATTGAGTAGCATAAGAGCCAGCATCGTACTAAATTGATTTGTAACCTTAGGGTCATTCTCTTGGGAAGATTGTGGTAAATCTTCCATAGACACCTAAGTAGTTTTGGATCAAGACATGTAATCTGCAGGATGCATTGTGGAGCCAAGTAATTATATAAATTAGCATCCACTAAGTGCATTTGTGTATTCAAGACCAACTTAGCTTCATGTTTTTCTTATTGGTTTGGCCAATAGAGTGGAGTTCATCATGCCGTGAACCCAGACCCATACAGAGGCATCTTTGGTTCAGATGGTGAACAGTACGCAAAAGATATTGAAGACCTCATTCAATTTGGAACTTCTGGCCGTGTTGCTGCATTTATTTCTGAAGCTATACAGGTAAGCCGTACCTAATTGCAATTGATTTCATCTCATCTTTTCATTATTTCTAATCAAGACCATCTTTTCATTCTTTCTCATTCAAACTTCTTTCTTATATGGTAGGGAGTGGGTGGTATTGTTGAATTGGCTCCTGGTTACATGCCTGCTGCCTATAGCAGTGTTAAAAAAGCAGGAGGCATTTGTATTGCCGATGAGGTCCAATCTGGTTTTGCTCGCACAGGGAGTCATTTCTGGGGATTTGAGGCCCATGGAGTTGTGCCAGACATAGTGACAATGGCCAAGGTTTGCGTTCTCATCTAGTTTCACAGATATCTGAAAGACCATCAGTTGCCACTAGAACTCTGGCAATTATGTAAACCATAAACATTCCTCGCATCTGCTTAAAAAATTCTTTATCTCACTAACATTAGAATCCGTCTTTAGTTGACATTTTACCAATGTTGCATTTTGGCCATACAATCATGTATTAAGACTGGACTGGAGGCAGAATTCGAGTAATGTTTATATGAATGTTTGGTCTGCAGATACATTCCTTATTGCTATCATACGAAAATTTTCTATCAAAATTATTCTGTTCTTTCCTTTTTTTCCCCAAACTCGAATCACTAGAGAGCAATATTTTTCAGTAAGATATGATAAGCTCCTTATTTCACATAAATGCAAATTTTCCATGCTTCCAATTTTGGCTTTGCAAGTTCATTTTTGTGCTACTTGGTGTCAACAGGGCATCGGAAATGGGATTCCCCTTGGTGCTGTGGTAACTACTCCTGAGATTGCACAGGTCTTGACGCAACGCAGTTACTTTAATACCTTTGGAGGAAACCCCGTATGTACTGCCGCAGGGCTTGCTGCTCTCAGAGTGATTGAGAAAGAAAAACTTCAGGATAATGCACATGCCGTGGGATCCTATCTGAAAGGACGCCTCAATACCCTCAAGGATAAGCATGAAAGTAAAGTTTCTCCCCTTTTCCTTTTTATGTTATAGTAATGAATCACTTTTGCAAGTATCCTTTATCATTCTGGACCCTTTCAAATTGCTGTTAAGAGTCTTTGTACGGCTTTCTCAATGAACTTGAACGTCTTATGACTTATGGTGACATTCAACTTGGTAGCATCAATGGTTCTATGCATTTAATGTTTTTCCTTTCCCTGCCAATCTACACTCAATCAGCTTTTGCAACATGATCTCCTGATCTATCATATTGCTATCTGCAGTTATTGGGGATGTGAGAGGAAGAGGATTGATGCTTGGAGTTGAGCTTGTAACTGATCGGCAATTGAAAACTCCTGCGAAGGTTGAAATTCTACATGTGATGGAGCAGATGAAAGGTACTTGTTTCTGTCTTCTCCATGTTTATCTTTGCGTTAAACTTACTTTTAGCCTCGATTAAACCACGCATTCTCATTGTAGACAATGGAGTGCTGATCGGCAAAGGTGGATTCTATGGCAATGTTTTCAGAGTTACACCTCCACTCTGCTTCACTAAGGAAGATGCAGGTAAGTTTTAACTTAGGTTATGTCGGTGGTGGCATGTCATTCCAAACATTTCAATCAAATTTGTCTCCCCCTTGTCCTACTTCATTAACTAATTTGGACCCTCATGATCCTCTGATTTCTTTGGTTTCAGACTTTCTTGTGGATGTTATGGATTATGCAATATCAAATACGTGAAGACTTTTGCGTTGTAGTCCACACAGGAGATTGAACATCAAATCCACTTCTCTGATCTTACTGTGGATAAAGATGTTCATTTCATTGTTAATCATGGATGTGGCACACCTTTATATAGCTATTGTCAAATAAATTATCAATGTAAATAGGCCTCTGCATCATTATACTGCAGTAACCTTATGGTTATACTTTGAATCAACTCCTCGTTGATTCTTTGATGTCTTCATTTTTCCTGTCTTATAATGAGTCAACGAGTTGTTGTCTCTCTCTATCTCTCTCCATCTCTCATGGATTTCCTTAAGTTGCTGTGCCTTGGTACTATTTTTTTTTTTGCTAATTTATAAGTAGTGGTACTTAAACGAAGAGAGTTTTCCGTAGATCATAAGGTAGGGACTAGGGAGTGTCACATGCTACTTCTGCATATAGTTCTAGCACAGACATGTTCTGTGTATTCAGGGTATTTGTAGAAATTTTGTTGCATTAAGTGAATTTGAGATAATGTAGTGAGCGATTGGATTAGAGAGTAGTGTTTGTGTGCAGGGGGGATTCCAAAAGACATGCTTTGAAGGGGGTTGCTATTGTGTGGGGTTGGGGGGTTGTCATCATGGGAGGGAGTCTGCTTCGTGTTGGGTGAGGATAGGGGTTGCAGATTGCAGGTGGGGGTATGGTGGGGGGGGGGGGTGTCAGTCCAGAAACTGGAGGGAGGTAGGGTGTGAGGGTGAGGCAGATTACTCCAAAACATCACTGATACTACATGTTAGTGGTATAGTTGAGACTACTAAAGAGTATGCGTGGGAGTAAATTACACATAAGCATGCCTTTGGCACAATAATGGGTGTTTGTCACAATTAGCTAGATTAGCACATACAAGATTGGGTGGTGGCTACAGTTTGATACTAATAGACATTATTTTAGTCTAGTCCATGGATTGGAATACTTTGTATTACTCAATTTCTCTCAATGGTATATCATCTTTTGTATGTTAGTATGGGATTCACTTGAATTAGGATAAATATCTACTATTGAGTGAAATTCAATAAAAGGGTAATGAAAGGATATGAATCCTAATCAAGTACTTATGTTACTATAATTCTGTTTGACAAAGTAAGCCTGTCTCCCAAAACACCTTCTCTTAGAATCCACTCCGGGTCAAAGGAACAGCTAGCCCAACTTCTTGAGCATCCGAGATATTGAATAATGAACATTTGATTGAATTTCTTACCCCTCATCATTTTAGTGAAGTTTTCACATAACTTTTATCATTCCCTTTCCGCAAGTGTACTAAAAGTTTTTGAAAATGGATGCTCAAAGCAACAAAAAATATGGCAATATCTACCTACACTAGTATTAGCTATTAACTCTTGGTAAAAATAGATATATCTTCAATAAAATTTAAGATCTTAATCAATCAAACGAAGATAACGCCACAAGAAAAAAAAAATTATTGTTTTTTTTTAATTTTTTGGTGCAAATAACAATGTTATTGCTTTGAAACAGCAGAAATAAACATTAAAAGACCTTCTATTAAAAAAAAACAAAGAAATATCTTGAAAGAACCACCCTGCACCAATCATTATTCACCATTAACAGTGAAGAAATCACATAATTATTAAGGCATTCATAACATTCTTAGAAGGATAACTAGCAAATATTCTAAACCTTCACTTACAGCAATCCTTTCAGCAGCACAAAAATGGAGATTTACCGACCATGTCGACGAACATACATCGATGACATAGGCGAGTACCGGCTAGAAATGGCGTTAGATCGTCGAATCAACACGCTGGAAAACCGCAGCATTGGATTTAGAATGGAGACTAGGTCTGTCAGCAAGTATACCAGTTCAGGAAATATGATCAGGCTCTTTCGTAGAACTACACTTAACAAAATATATAATGCATCCTTGAATCTAGCCATTGTTCCACTTCTCTTTGGTTCTAAAACTTCTGATATGATCAAATCTCAGACGTTGTTCTCTTTCTTATACAGTATACAATGTAATAGTCAACATTGTACTTACCGAAATACCCTTTAGTTCCCCCTTAAGTTACCAATAATTATTAGGACCGATGGTTCCGGCAGAGATGAACCTTGGTATCCGAAAAAGCGGGTGAACGTCCAGAGGTCATTTTGATAGGTTTTTATTAGTGGGATTATAAAATCCTTGAATATGCCTATTACTCTTCTCAAAAATAAACTTAACATAACGGTCAATTATCAAGTCTCAATGTAGAATTTAATATTAAAACCTTCAACTTCAAGGTGAGAAGTTTGATCAGTATCTTACTGGACAGCCTGACTCGATTGTTTTTAATTATTAATTTGAAATAACTATTTCAACTACCTCCTTTTGATCATTAATCTGAATTAACTATCTTCTGTTGTTGATGGTCATTTTAATGCTTCAAATTCATGAAAAAAAGGGAATATTTACACCACTTTTGAAATCTATCCTCGCATAAAAATCATATCTTGGTTCTCGTTATGGGATGGGCATAAGTTTCGGTCCACCATCGCATTCATTTTCACAAGAATTTATATAAATATTTTTGTATATACCCACTGTTCAATACATATGATTCATCTTTAATTCAAACAAATTTTTATTTTTTCTTGGATCCACTGTTATCGCTACTTTGGAAGCAAAAAAACAGTGTAGGTAAGGTTAATTAATTTTGTGGTGAAGTGGGGCCAGTGTTGATTGTCAGAGAACTAGTACATTAATATAACTAATGAGGACACTATGGATTCATGCAACTCAGCCGAAAGAGTGGGACTTTCCTATGTTTGGCCCCTTGGATATCTAATTCCGTTGGGCCCCTGCGAAATATGTCGACATGTATGTCCACTTGTGAGTAAAGTTTGGTGCTCAAGAAGTACACGTAACCTTAAAAGAGTTTTAATTTAGGTAACATAACATTTCTCTTATTTGAAAGATTAACTTCGGTTGTCAAATCACCCTTACCCATGTAAGATTCGGCTGATTGATTCGTTGTGGCTGTAATTACTTCTCATTGCTTGCAGTAGTCGAATATGAAGCTCATTGCACAGTTATCACAATATTTGGCATGGTACTGGCTACAAGACTTATGAAAATCCCTTTTACGGCCGACACAGTTTCTCTAATTGAAATTTTTAACTTTGATCAACCTTAAATTCTTACCTGTACCTGGACGTTGCATTCACAAATCAAGTAACTAAAATGTTGTATTGTGATAGGCAAACTAGAGGATCAACAGAGACATTGACAATCACAAGCAAACCAAATGCGTAGAATTGGGAGTCTTCAAATTCAAATGCCAAATAGTGGCATGGACTACACAAATGAAGATAGCCATGGCAAACCTGAAAGTATAGTATCTATCTAAAATAAATACAAGAAAACTGGACAAAAAACAGATATACAACATAACTGACAACTACCACTTCCTGCATGAAATTTCTACTGTATCTGTACGTGGAAAATGAGCTCTCATATAATTGTGCAATGAAGAAATTCACTTCCTTCCACCCACCATACTTTGGTTATTAGTTCCTGATAACCTTGTTTCTGATAAGCTTGGAGATGTATTGCTTGTCTTCTTGAAGGTTGCATCCGCACTGCCAAGGACGTTAAGATCCTCAAATAATCTGTAGGAAGGGATGAAGGGTTTGTGTCCTGCTGCAGGGCCAGTCGTCCTAGGGCTGGAGCCCACCTGTGGACCTCCATTGATAGCTGATCCATTGCTTCCTCTTGCAGGAAATGAGTTGACATGCTGCAATGGACTGGTCGCTTGCAATTGCATTTGTGATGTAGCTGTGGTTCGTGGAGTTGGATATGCATAAGGATATGTAGGTATAGGATTCTGGCTATTGTAATACCCAGGAGTTGCTGCCCATGGTGGAGCGGGGTATCCAGATGAATACTGGGGATGTTGAGTTTCAGGCTGTGGTAGCGGTTGAGTTGGGCCTTTTGGCTGAGGCTGAGGCTGAGGCTGTGCCCAGGGAACAACATAGCTGTTGAAAGCTATCTGCCCCTGGTTTCCACCATATGTCTGGAAAGTATTTGGATATCCTTGGGTAGTCGTAGAAACAGGTGACCTATGCATGTTTTGTGTAGAGTCATCTGGAGTTTGTGAAGTGTGAGGAGAAGCTGGAGTTTGTGAGGTGTGAAGAGAAGCTGGAGTTGTCGACAAGGTAATACTCAAAAGGTCTATTATATCTTGCTCTTTCGTGGTCCTAACAGGTGCAGGTGGATCAGCCAGCACTAATGCATTGCTCAAAGCTGGGGCTGGGGATGCTGATGTAGACGACATATTGCTGCTAGTGTTCACTGAGATAACTCCACTGGTTCCTGTAAACGTGTTCAGAGAAGTAGGGGACCGTGTTTTGGAATGCCTGCACCCATGAAACAAAATGTTTATTACGAACCAGAGTCAGGATGGATAAAAACTATTCCAGCACATTACATAATAACTGAAAAATTGTTCAGGCTTCCACAAAGACAATTGGTGGCCTTGATAACCAATACACCAACTTTGACCTATCCATCCGTAGTGGCCCAGCTAAAAGATACAACCGGCATCGATATGATCCATTCCTATATTCCATTTGCCTTCACAGTGAACGAGCAGATATCACCATTCACACATCTTCACTACATTGTAGATGACCAGGCTAAGGAACAGCACAGTGACCAGATAATCATCACTTAAACTGGCATGTGTCATATGTGCTATAACATAATACTCATGGAACTGAAATTTATATAATAACTACAGGAATTTCCGAAAAAGAACTTGAAAATGAAAAGCAACCTTCTCGCCAGCTGTGCAAAGTCATCTTCCTCCTCATCCTCTTCCTCAGCCTGGCCCCTTGGCATAGGAACAACTGGTGCAGATGGGACAGCCTTCAGTGCTGGGCTGCTGACATCAGTAGGTTTAACACTTGAGTCACGTACGTCAGCTGACCGGGGGTTTAAATTTGTTACTTGTATCGGTAGGGGTGCACCAGAAACTATAGCATCGTGTTTTCCGAGGACACTTTGCAGCATATCATTTAATTCAAGACCTTGACCAAGAAGTTCTTCATCCCTGCCACAGAAACGAGCAAACTATTGAGAAGTGCAAGCCACACATGCACTAGAAAACATAGAGAGGCTGTTATCTTCTAGGACGATAATGAAAATGAACATAACAAATGCAATTGTTGAGTACTTGGTTATGCGACACGACAATAAAAGAGATAAAGGAAGATACATACATGGTTGTAGCTAACATCTGCATCAGCTTCTTCTGGTTGGCACGACATTGGTCAACAAGATCGACAATAACTTCATCTTTCACAGCCTACAAAAAAAAGGAAACGTGCTATAGTTTTTAGCTGTAATTTAGCATGAGGATAGACTAGAAGACCCAATTAAACATACCATACGGTCACTAGGATTCACAGCTTGCAGCATGTCAGCTAAGAGATCCAGAGCATATCGCATGGAATTAATGCTTGAGAAACTGAAGGATGAGAAAAAATAAATAAATCAAAAGTTATAGAGGCAACCCAAAACAGAAAAAAGGAACCAGTAGAGTGTTGAAACCAAAGTCGAATCGTACCTTAAACTCTCCATGTCAGCTGCCATGGCTTCATCAAGCCGAGTTGAAGAATTGCTTGGCATTCCATAACCTGGTTGAGCATGTCGGAGAGTTTGGTGGGTCACAGGTGGCGTAAATATTGGAGCTGAATCAGATGAACGCTGGGGAAACTCTACTCCAAAACGCTGGCATGAGTTTAGTGACCAACAATTATTGTCAGAAGAACAGAAAAAAGGAAAAATAATATTTCTTGCCAATTATCATGCACCCTGTATTTGAATAAAGATACATAAACTTAATTTAATAAAGACAGATGCAAAATGTAGCATATAGGAGAGTTAGAATACATTCTTAAATTGCAAACAAATTCTGGAGGCCTACCATAGCACATAAAGATGGATAATCCCATTACTGGTCAAATTTTAGAAGTAATTAGCTTTTATGACTTGAATTACATTATCATTTTAATTAGAGTATATCTTGTGCACAAATACCCAAATAACAACAGCAGACTGTAACCCTCTGTCTCAGACTTCAAAGTGTTATTTTACCAACATAACAGGTCATTATATTCTGACATGGATAGAAGTCCATCAATAACCAATCAAGGGAAAACTGTCATTGTCACCACAGAAGACAGCAATATGGATATAAAACAAAAGGAGTTGAAATATATCAAATATACGCCTACCCTCAGTTCCTCATAAGCCCAGTAGTACTGAGGATACTTTCCACCAGGACCACCAAATGCTTCTTGCCAAGAATCTAGCAGTGCCAAGATTTTATCCCTTACATGCATATCTGTCTGCAAAATTCATCCAAATATTTGTGTTTAGAAGCAATGTAGAAGTGCTTAGCAAGAGCTAGTTAGGACATTCAAGGTAAAGTTGAAGTGCTTAGCTAGAGCTACCTAGGACATTCAACTTGTAACATAACAAAACAACAAGAGCAAAACGTTATAATAACCTTCACTACTAACTAAGATAACTCCCAAAATTAAATGTAACAGACCTAGCAAAGAAGATGGTTGCTTCAGGGAGACATTTAACAACTAGAGTCACTGAATAGATAACAATGACAAAGAACCCCAACATAATCCACAATTTTTTTTTTTAAAAGGAACATAATCCACAAATAAAGAGTGATTAAATTGAGGTAGACGATAAAATCATTGCACTAGATAGTAGCAGTATCCAACTATTTCAACAATGCACATCATGTAAGTACAAATCTCACGTCATGATTCCAGATTGCATATAACATTACTTACTATTCACCTTCCAAGGATGTAGCTGGCCAAAGGCTCCATCACTTGTCCCTTTGAGACTGTTTTTCAGTCAAGCCATCAGACACAGCATCATTCCAAAAGAAGTAGGAATTTTCTGATCTAAGCACACTGAACTAATTCCAAAGTAATTTTTAACAAAGATCATCCATCCAAGAAGAACCTTATCCTGCCAGTTTGGTTGGCAGAGCTTCACACAGTGACGTTGTTAAATAAGGTTTCAGGTGCTTATTTCAAGGTGGTGCCAAGCAATGACCACTCCTTTTTCATGCAGGAATATGTATGTTCCTTAATTACAGTTCCACCTTATGATGTAGCAGTTCGCATCCACTAGGAAACCTTTTAGGTGAATGAGGTGTTACAAAATGAATATTTGATCAGATAAGTTCCAATCATGGGATTAATATACTTATGTTATTCTTTAATTTCAATTTCCCCAATCCAACGTAACTCAATTACATTATCAGCCATATGAACTGATAAAATTAAGGCATATTCAAAATTAGACAGTGGATCCCATTCCTCCAACCAATTATCGAAATAACTGACATGAAAGGATGATACCATCTTTGAACTCCCGTTCTGACCTCCAACATTAGGAGAGACTACCACACAATAAATGTTTACAAATATTAAAACTATTCAGCTCAGAATGACCTCTTTATTCCCAGTTGATACAACTCGCATGACTTTTAGGAGCCATCTGCCGTTGCCGACATGCACACATCAACAATTTTAGCATTCAACACTTACCCACTTTGAAAATCATACATCTAAAAGAAGAAACATGGTATTCAGAAAAGATACAGAAAACCCTATATAACAACCAACTATAGCAGGAAAACTTTGAAAAAAGTTTGCACATAATGCCAAATCAATACAAAAGGGTGACTCACCTTTTTCTTAACAATTTTGATCATATCTTGCAGAATAGTCCTCTCAGCAATTTGAGAATGCACATAATCACCACAGTTCTTCACCATGGTCTCCAGGAGCTAATTAACATACAGGGCAATTAATTAGTGGACAGCTAGGAAAAATTCTAAAACAACCTCCAATCTAGCATTACCTCAAAGCATGAGATACTGATACAGAAAATTCTCTACGATAACAAAATATTTTAATCCCAGGTACGGCCAATTTGTAAATTTCATGGTTTAAATCTTCCAAACAAAAAAAAAACATTGTGCTACAGGTTCCAAGGAAAAGTACCGTCAAGGCAAGTAGTTGAACTTTAGGGTTTTTATGCTGCAACCTTTTCTTCAGAGCTTTGACAATATCTTTTGCTAGCCTGAGCAATTTAGCAAACGCATGATCGTTAACAATTTATCAAATTATATCCTATTCTACAAACATATTACAGAAAATAAAATCCAAACAAATAGTAAAAGAAATATAATCAAATGGATATTAACAATCAATTAAAAGCCTGCAGAAAATATCAACACCTGCACACACATAACTCCCCCGCCGGCCGCTGCAGGGGAGTTATGTATCTGAACCCTAAAATTCTCAAGCGGAAACCGTTTATTTTTCTTGTTTGTCGGGAAATCTATTGTCTTTACAAAAAAAATAAAGGAAAAAAATTCAAGGATTGGATTCTGAATTCTTGTAAAGACAATAGAATTCCTGACAAACAAGCAAATAATACATCAAAAAAAAAAAAATGAGACCAACCATGTGGCTTACAACTTCGTAGCACAGTCAAGATGAGGACTTTCAAAATTCTATAACCCAAACGACAAATTTTCAAGAATTTGTCATGTTTTCTTTGTTTTCCTAAGAGAGCAAAAACGAAAACACATCATCGGATTAGAGCTTTTGCATCATAAACCCAGTAAAAACTGTAAATTAGGTAAAAGAAAATTCAACCCCTTTTCCTCCCTTCATACATACCCCATCCGAAATCAACCCATCTCATATCAAACAAAAGCACAGACACATACACAGACATATATACGTTAATAACAAATTTTAGCATGTAAAACAGAAACTTAAAATCAAACCCAGAGAGAAAAAGTCAACTTTTTACGAAAACAAAAAGGTCTATGAGTTTTTAGGTTGGTACCAATGATTGGTATTGATGGTATCACAGATATCGATGTTCATAGTCCAATCTGGCCCGATCAAAAATTCGCTTGTCGCCTTCTCCACTCGTACAGTGGCTGAAGAAGACGATGAAGAAGAAGAAGACGACGGCATCATCATCATCTTTCTCTAAAGTCTCTACAAGTTTCTAGAAAGCAAGGACAAAGAAAAACAACAAATAACAGAAACTTTGTTCGTACAAGAGGGAGGTAGATGTATAAAGAAGAAACTATGGTGCGGAGAGTCTGAGAAATTTGGTAGTTTCCCGAGAAAATACGTAGGGAGAGATCTTTCCGAGAAAACCCAAGAAAAATTGTGCGACTTTTTGTTGTTACTCGATACTTTCTAGTTTCTAGTTTCTTGGCTTCTTGTTTTTTATTTTTATTTTTTTTCTTTCACTTTTTTATGGTTTTTGTCTTTCCGGTCCGTTTTCTTTTCTCATTCTCGTTCGATACTAACAATTTCCAATTTTGGAATGCTCTCAAAGCCTTTAGAACGCGCTTAGAGTTACTCACCGAGTCAACCCAATCACAGTGAGTTGCCTGGGCTCAATTATAGCCGATCTTTTTTAATACAAAACTTGTGCAAAAGATTTCATAGATGGATCACGAAAAATAACTCAAAATAGAAAATGCATTAAACAAGAAAAGGCAAGAATGCTGATTCTAATATTTTTTATTTGATTAGAAAAAAAAATAATTAGAAAGTGTAATTAATAAAATTCACTAAATATTTAATAATAATGATTCATTAAATCAAATTTTTAAGTTAATTTTTTTTAATTTATTTAATATTTTTTAAATTTTAGTCATATCAAACCGATAGAATATGCCATATTTAATGGAGAAGATTATGAGTGACATCAATGGTATTATAATTAATTAATGTTAAATTTTGTAAAACAATATATGTAATTATCAGGTTAAATGCAGCAGAGAGAGGCTGTGACCTGTGAACGGTGATAGAAGAACCAAAGTCATAGGATTGGATTGGACCGGTCCTTTTCCAGCCGGCTTTTGTCTATTTTTATGTGTTGGTGTGTTCAAATGGCCCAACATTTTCATGAAATTACGGAAATACCGATCTCGTTCTTATCGTGGAGAATCAAGAATGGTTATGAGGATAGTGAATTCTGCTTTGTTGACCGCCGGATTGAGATTAAATAAACTTTTGATATTTTTTAGGGTTAATGTCACTTTGCAAGTTTAAAGATGTTTTAATTTTCAATTTGAACCCATAAATATTAAAAAATTTAATTTGTACCCTCAATATGATGAATTAGTAGCAATGTGAACCTTAAGTATGTGAGTTACAAGTGCCTCGGTTATAGACTTATGTATAAATTCACAGACTGTTGACGTTTCATGTGAGTTGCAAATGATAAATTTAGACTCTATTTGATTAAAGAAATCTTATTTTTGATACATAAAATAATGTCAAATTGATCGCAGATGAAGATCTGCATCGATAGACACACACACACACACTCATGTCCAAAGCACTTGCAAACTCATGTGTTTAATTTATGACAGAAAATTAAACAACAGTCTAAACGAGATACACATTATTACTAATTCATAACATTGAAAGTGCAATTTAAAATTTTTAATGTTTAAAGATGCAAATTGAAAATCAAAGTATCTTTTGGGGTGCAAAGTGAGGTAAGTCCTATTTTTTATGTATGTTGTTGTTATTGTAATTAAAAATTAATTATTACAATTTTTGAAAAATGTAATTATAATAAAAAATCTACAAAAAGATTAAAAAGAAATTAAAAAGTGCACAATATAACTCTTAAAGTCACGACCACTCTACTGAGTTCCACACTAATAAGGAGAATAGGAGATTAGATTGGTCGTCTCGTAGGTAAGAATTCGAATTTTTTCGATCAATGCTTGAGTTCAAGTTTTCATAGTTATGGTAATTCGTTAGGGTTAAACCTACTCTTCAACATTCAAAATAAGTAGTGAGACCTTAATTTCGGCCTCAACGTAGGTGCGGTAAGGTACCCTATAGATAGTTGTGTAGTACCGAAGGACAATGCTCCTTTGCAAATAAGTGAAGTGACCTATCTAGATATCTATCTAATGTAACCAAAAAAAAAAGATTATATTTCATAGAGTTCAATTCTCATTCTTTAACTCATGACGATTATGATTTATCAAATAATTTTACTCAAATAAGTGCTTGAATCAATCAAAGGATTGAACAGAATTTCAACAATTGAAGTTTTGTTTTTGCAAAAGTTAATCTCTAGATCTCTTAATAGACAGGTTTTTTTTATGAAAAATCAAGGTTGTGACTAATCAATGTTTTTTCTCGGCTGGAACTGGTGGAGAGAGCTTTCTTCTTGTCAGGTTGCTTGTATTGCCCAATTTACGTTGCTTGTGTTAGTGAACAAATCTATAAACAGGTCCTCCAAAGGTGTACGGGTCATCTAGCTAAGAAAATATAAAAAACAAAACAAAATAAAATTGATCAAGAGGAGATATTTTTTTTAACTTCAACGATGAGGTTTGTTCGGATCAGCTCACGCATACGTAGGCTAATTTTTTCTCTAATCCAATCAAAGGTATGTCATTCATATCAGAATTAAGATATTAATAAAATTACTAATATTTAAACTCAAAATATTTAAATTTATAGTTCGTTCATATTTTTATTTGTTCTTAGATTTATGAAAAGGACTTTGATTTGATACCAATATGATATTCTTGATGCTCAAGTTAGTAGAGTAAACTACAACTAATCTAAAGAATGTTAATGGTATAATATAGAGTTGACAAGAGATTTGTCTGACAATTGCAATTTTGAGAGCGAAGCAACCTCTATGATTAGTGAGAAAATTAAGTATGAGAATCTTGAGGAGGAAGAAATCCTTTCAAACTATTGGAGCACATCGGTGGTGCTGCCGGTCATAGTCAACTGAAGATGTCAATCTTGAGGGGCGGGTCATTCAGTCAAATAGCTTCAACAATGATTGTTAGTATCCACAAATACTATTCTTTTCCGAGAAGTTTCATTTCTTAAGATTGAGATTCGAAAGATTAATATATTTTTTTAATTTTTTGACGAATCATGTATTAAAGTTTGAGACCTATTATATATAAATAATCTTCTTACTAATTAACGATGGATGATTTGACAAGAAGTGAATTGAACAAAAAAATATATTTGAGAATCTTGATAAAAGAAAAATTCACCCACACCTGTAGTAGATTGACTTATCTTCCACGACACCCCTTATATTATCTTAAATTAAATTGACATCTATTCTACCCTTTTACCCCTAGATTTTTCCTCAAAATTTACATGGTAACCAATTATTTGGAATTATGTTTTATATATATATATATATATATATATATATATTAGTTATTGTCCGGGTCTGAAGGCACAGAGTAATAAAAAATGATAAACAATAAACATATTTGTATTCATATTTAAAATCAAATCATAAACATAGGGGAAAGATAAATGAATTTAAGTATCAATTGTAATGGAATTGAGAGGTGGTGACCGACAGTGGTGGTGGTAGGAGAAGGTGATGGTTGTGGTGGGTGGCAATGGCGGAGGTGGTGATTGCGATGGTGACGACGACGATTGTGGTGGGTGTGATGGTGGTAATGGTAGTGGTGGTGGTGGTGGTGGTGGGAATGGTGGTGGTGGGGTGGTGGCGACGATGATGGTGGTAGTAGTGGTAGCCGCGGTGGTGGTGGCGACAGCAGCTGAGGTAATGGCGGTGGCGGTGGCGATGGTGGTGGCAGAGGTGGTGGTAAAGATAGTGGTGGGACAATTTCAAATACTATTTTTTTTAAAGTACTTATCCTACAAGTACTTTTAAAAAATCACTCCAAACACATCTTTAGAAACTTATTTTTCTTATTAAATTTATGGTGTTAATATTAGCCGTTAGATTAACTTTAAAATAAAATTTAAAGTAATCTGAACCGCGAAAGCAAAAATAATTTTGTTTATCTTTTGAATTGTAAGCTACTTTATATATATATATGTGTGTGTGTGTGTGTGTGTGTATTTATATCATGAACTACATTACTCCACCCTTGCACCCTGTCCATCTCAGCCCCCTCAATGTTTAGCCCGTACTTACTACCTATTTCTCTCTCTCTCTATCTCTCCCCCCTCAACACGATCCATGATTTCTTCGTTAAAGTAGAAAATGAGAAAAATTGTTGGTGTCCATGGTGTCCGTGCATCACTAAAAGCAGAGTGTTAATTTGGTTATCTTATAAGGGATATTAGAACGACTAGATGGTTGTGTTTGGTAATTGTGGCAGAAGTGTTGTATGAAGGTGCAATCAATGATTTATGATATCCTCATTTTCAGAGAATCAATTGTCGCGCTCTCTCTCTCTCTCTCTCATTAATTTTATTGCACAATTCCTGACTAGATAGTTGGGTGAAGTTGTCCAATGCTTGGATGATCGTGGCTGTCTATTAAATGGTTGTCTGTAGAGAAACATTTGATTTTGTTGCAAATGGTCCTTAGGTATAGATAAATTTGACTCTATTGTAAAATTGGAATTAATTGATAAGCGTTAGCTCCCTAACTCATTGACACAACTATGGCATATGGGTGAATCGCTCAATGACACCTCGCACCTTAGCCAAGGTGGGGATGTGCTTGGCTAAGCACTCCCGTGTTGCAAAGATGGCACCCTATGGGATCAATGATCGGTGGGATTCGTTGCAGATGAAAACCTTATGAATGATTGAGGAAGACAACACATGTATGAGCACTTTGGGCACAAGCAAACAAGAAAAATATAGTTTTGTGACCTTCTATTGAGGTGCATTGCATCTTGGAAGACCAAGCCATAGGTTGGACATGACTTGGCACATTGAAAAAAGAAATCAGATGTTGTGGACTAGCAAGTATGGCATGTGCTGATCATGTGTGGGTGGTTTTGAGTAGTTGCTAGCTGAATCATGTGACAATTACGAAGGCGTAATTGCTCTATCCATGCTAGAGTCTTCTGATTGGTTCAACAACATTGTGGAGGTTTGACAAAATAACCCAGATCCTTGGAGAAAAATCTGATTCGTGCTAATAATCCTAGCAGTTGGGGGATGCCAACTACATGACTAGTTTGGCGAAAGTTGGTTGGTGCCAACATTGCCTAAGTAGTTAAGTTGTAACCGCCATGTATTGTTTAATATAAGCATTCTAGGGCCTATAATAACCCAAGAGAGAT
This sequence comes from Ilex paraguariensis, assembly GCA_963454935.2. Lineage (NCBI taxonomy): Eukaryota > Viridiplantae > Streptophyta > Magnoliopsida > Aquifoliales > Aquifoliaceae > Ilex > Ilex paraguariensis. Next base: position 929,161 of record CAUOFW020001392.1, read on the forward strand.
TGTGCACGTTGTTGTAACAGACCTTTAGTTGGACTCCTTTGTGCTGATTGAGAAGTAAAAGGTTGGGACAATGTCCAGTAATCTTGTGTGTGCTTGTTGTGTATTTGATTCTTGTCCATTACCTGTTCAAAATATTGTTTTTATGAGCCTCTCATGTGCATTTGACTGAGACCAAGTGTAGGATCTCAATGTCATGACAAGACAAGAATTCGAGTGTAATTTGACCCTGTGACAATAAGAAACATTGTGGTTATGTGGGATAGTGCTTTTATGCCCCTGATGTTATGAGGGTTTGGGTCCTATGGTTATGTGTTCATGCAATGGTTATATGGGACTATGAGTCTTCTTATTTAGTTGTTCGAATTTTCTTTCTTTTTTTGGTGATATGGGAATTTAAGGGTGCATTGTTGACGATGGTACCCGACGATGTGTATATCTTTATGTCTCTTTGTGTGCAAACAACTTAAACTGGCGATAGTTTTAAGAGATATACCAATATATGTATACTAGTTTATTGATCATGCCTGAAGGCATGGAGTAGTCAAAAAAATTGTCAATCATAAACATATTTGTATTCACAACCAAAATTAAATCACAAACATAAATGAGAAAGATGAATTTACTCACAGGTTGTAGTGGGGGGTGAGCGACAGTGGTGGTGGTGGGAAGATGGTGGTAATGATAATAAATATAAAAATAAAATGATGATGGTGATAGGTGGTGGCGGTGGCCGACGATGGTAGCAATCAGTGGTGAGTAATGATGGTGGTGGTGGTAGCGGTGACGATAGTGCTGATAGGGTGGCGACGATAGTGGTAATGATGGTAGTGGCAGTGGTTGTGAAGCGATGTGGGTGGTGGTGGTGGGTTGGTAAGGGTGGTGGGGCAGTGGCGATGGTAGTGGTGGTAGTAGTGGAGTGGCGACAACAGTGGTAGTGGTGAAGTGTTTTGTAAAGAAATGATTTTAAAGAAGTATAAATTTTTTTTTTTTTAACTTTTACTTACTTATTTAAGTAGTAAAATTACTTTTGACTTATTTGAAAGTAATTAAAATAAGTTGTTCCAAACACTATTTTTTTAAAGTGCTTATAAAAAGTGTCAAGTCCTAGAAATATATTTGAAAAGTCATCCCAAACACTTCCTTAAAAAACTTATTTTTCCTATTAATTTGGAGAGTTAATATTAATCGTTAGAGTAATTTTGAAATAAAATTTAAAACAATTTCAACAGCAAAAAATAAAAATTATTTTGTTTATTTTTTTAAATTTAAATTATACTGTATTTTATTATATAAATATATCATAGGAATTGTATTTAATTGATTTGCTATGAATTGTGTTTAATTGATTTGCTATGGATGTGAGTTATGGTTTAGTCACGTGGTGCATGGGTGGTTCTCATGGTTGGATTCATTGCAAGGTTAAAAGTGTTCCCCTTATCTTTCGGGGCAGAAATTATGGTATTTTATCTTCTTATTCGATACTTTATGAAAGAGATTGTTCTTGACCTACCCTACCTCGATTAGGTGTATTATTCTTACCCGAATTCCGTCTAAAACAATCGGTTAGGAAGGTGGGTAAAAAATCGGATGAACATAATATTTTTTAGTTATTAATTTTTGCGTTATTTTAACAATTCAATTAAATAACGTGCACCAATTAATCAACACAATAATATTAAAAATGTTAAAAAGTTAACACATTAACAATGTTTTTAATTTACGTCTTCTGCACACATTAATAGTGTTAAAATGTTAAAAATATAACACACACGCATGCACATGTACACACACATGCATATATATATATATGTAGGGTTGTGTAAGAATACAAAATTTTTATGGGTATTTTGTATTTCTACCCGATTTTTGCATAATACTAGAATTTCTTCCGTTGGTTTACCCGATTTTTTATCAATAGGATCGGAACGGGTCAAAATATTTGGATAATCACAACTTTGAACACCCAAGTGGTTTTGCAGCTAGTTGGTTACAAGAGTTGGGTGGTAGTAATCTGCAGGGTGGTGGGTGAGAGGAGGAAGAAGGGTAAAATTGACATTTAAAAAAATATTGGTATTACTTCATCACTTTTTAGATTGCCAATAACGGTTAGTCACCCATAGGGGTTCAAATGAAGTGAATATTTGAACTATAAGGGAATGTAATGAAATTTTAAGTAATACAAGGGATGCCACTGAATTTAGATTAATGTGCAGGTGAGTGTGGATGTAACTGATCCTAAAAACAAATGTTTCCTCGTCCAAATTGACTTAAATTCTCTATTCCTCTCGTCAACTCCGGGTCCTGAACACCAAAGTACCAAATTGAGAGTGATAGTGGTTGATGGTAATTGCAAAGGTAGTTCAAATAACAACTGAGATGAGTTATAAACTCAAACGTCTTGAACTTGAATATAGACAACCCATAAACTCAGGTACGGGTGTTCACCCTACCCTACGGATAAGAAATATGCGCTTTCGTCTTTTTACCCGATATTTTGTGAAAGGGTTTTTTTTTTTGCCTACCCTACCCGACAGGTATGGTATTCCTACCCGATTAATCGGGTAGGAATTCGGGTAAATATTTTTGTAACAATTAATTTTTGGATCATTTTAACAATTTAATTAAATAACATGCACCAATTTAACAACACAATAAATCAATTAACACTAAAATCTAAAACAACTATAACAAGAATTATAATAAAATACAAAAAAATATGAACATCAATCCACCATAATTGTTATACAAATACAATAACAATTAATTTAAATTTAAACTTTAAACCATATGAAATACATTAAAATCATAATTCCTCTGTTAGGGTTTAAGGTTTTTTTTTAGTTTATATATATTAAAAAATTATTGCGGGTAGGGTAAGATAGGAATGTGAAAATGGATGACTATTCCGCATTCTTACCCGAAAATTGTTGAAAGACTAAAAACTCTTCCGCATTCCTACTCGATTTTTACGACTAGCCGTTCAGTAGGGTATGATAGAAACTCGCAGCCGGTCAAAAATTTGAACACTCCTGAGCCTTGGTCATAAGAGATATTTGTCATGAATATTTTATTCTTAACATGAATAACATACTTTTAACTGAATTAAAAAAAAAATTAATAAAATAACTTAAACATCTGTTGAATTAAAATAATAAAATAAAATAGTGGTCTATACCATATATTAGGTAGGCCATGCATTATTTGGCATGCCCGTGATATGCATAAATCATTCATCTGGTCAACTATGGTCCTCGAGCACCCAAAATGATTAACATATTAAATAAAACTTATAAAGACAAGCATCATCATAGAGATAAGAGAAGACCATACACTTGCATAGGTCAGGCACATGTGATAATACATTTTTAAAAGAAGCACATTACATTCCTATATTTTTATTGGGGTGTAATATATTTTTTTAATTTTTTAAAATATAAATTAACTAATTAACACTATTAAAATTCATTTGATCATGCCCGCTTATTGGAGGGAGAGGGTGGAAGTAGGGATGACAGTGGACCAGAGAAAAATGAGTATTCGTTCAAATCCGTGCCGTTTGAACGGGGATGGACTATATTTATTGGACGGTGGACGTATACGAAAATACCCGTATAAACTCATGCGGGATGAAGACAGAGATAGACTTACTCTTACCCCCGCCCAGCCCGTCCCCACTATCCCCGTTAAAAAAAAAAAAATATATATATATATATATATATATATATATATATATATATATATATATATATATATATATATATATATATACTTCATAAGAATATATAAATTGCTTCATAAGAATAGTCATCACTATCATACTGCCACCTACTGCTTGTTGCACCATTTTCTTCTAGCTGTTGACATTATAAAAAGTTGATTAGTCTCCTATGTGGAAGTTGTGTTATACCTGAATGTCCTAATCCTGAATTATGCTCATGCATGAGTCTTATTTTTCTTTCATTATTCCACACAATCCACAGCCTCAAATTGATTGTTTCATTTTGACGAACATGGATCCTGGCATTGACATGAGACTGGTACTTTTGTTTATTGCACAATCATGTGCTTGAATCTCCTCATTTACTTGTACTTGATTTTTCTGTTAGACATCGACTTCCAGCCATGAATTAATACAAATAGATGGAACATCAGGAAGTTACCATTTCAAGAGCTGAGCATCAACTGGAACTTGAGATGCCAGAAGCCTCTAAAGAACTTAATGTTCCTCCTAAGCTGTTGCAATTTTCTTGCAATCATATTTGTTCATTCTCCAAACAAGAGTTTACTAGTACAGATTTGCAGCAACGATCAAAGTTGACAGTGATGCTTTGTAGGCTGATATATTTCTATATAATGGTCATGACAGCTGAGATTGTAGGTGTTATAGTAAACAGTTTTGCCATCTTTACTGATGCAGCCCACTTGCTCATTGACGTCGCTGGATTTTTTATTTCTCTTTTTGCAAATACAAATTTTTTTATGCAATTTTTATAGTTTTTTATGTTTTATTTCTTTATTAAATTACATGCGTAAAACTACATTGCAAAAAAGTTTTCCCATTATATTGTTTGTGTTATGTTAAATTATATCAAATTCAAGTAGTATTTTGGACATTTGTTCCTTGTTATGCTACATTATTTTGGATATTTGAAATGTTATGCTACATTATGTTGTGTTAGATTATTTACAATGTTATTGGATTATTTAAAATATTGGATTTGTTTAAAATTTTGAATTATGTTGACTTGAACTTGGGCTTGGGCTTGAGCTTGGGCGGGGACGGAGGAAGCAGGGGCGGGGACGAGGATTAGAAATTTACCTGCTGACGGGGATAGAGATGAAAATTATACCTATTAACGGGGGTGGACCGAGGATGGACGAATGTTTTTTAAGCGGGTATAGAGATGGAGACTATACCCTCCGCCCCCGCTTCGGTCCCTTGAGATCCCCAAGTGGAAGTTCTATAAAATAAATAATGGTCCAACTTGATTATAAGACTAATAATAAAATCGGATATTTTAGATTAGGAAGAATTACACTTAGACCTTTTGAGGTTTGTTATTTAATCACTCAGATTCCCTGACATTTAAAATATTACACATAGACCCTCTGAGGTTTGTATACCCGTAACACTTAGACTCTATTGTAAATATACCAGTTAATAAATTATACTTAGATCCCTTGAAGTTTATAAGTATATAATATTTAGATTTTTTAAGTTTAAAATATTATACTTAGACAAAAAATACTTCAATGAAAATAAAATATCAAATATTTTAAATTTTACAACCAAAATTTATGTTCTATTGTATAATTTATTGAAATAAAATAAAAAATAAAAATTCAATTTTTTCTTAACAAATGTAATTAGTATACAATTATATTATCTATTGAAATTTAATTTGGTCGTTTAAAATACCAAACTATCCCAATTTAAACTAAAAGATATTGTGTCTATTACAGTTTGACCTATTGTTTAATTTTTTTTGTTTTATTGTAATAGATAGTATAATTATATACTAACTGTGATTTTTTTAAAAAAAAACTAGATTTTTATTTTCAATTTTATTTTAATAAATAACATAATAGAACATAAATTTTAGATGTAAAATTCATGTTCTATTATAATGACTTAGACCTCTTGTTTGATTTTTTAGTTTTATTCCAATATATAATATAATTGTATACTAATTGTAATTTTTTAAGAAAAAATTAAAATTTTATTTTAATAAATGATACAATAGAACATGAATTTTAGTTGTATAATTTAAAATATTTGATATTCTATATTTGATTATAATATTTTTGGTATAAGTATAATATTTTAAACTTAAGGGGTCTAAGTATTATATATCTAAAAATTTTAGGGGTCTAAATATAATTTATTAACTGATATATTTACAGTAGTGGTCTAAGTGTTACTCCCATACAAACCTCAGAGGGTTTGTGTGTAATATTTCAAATGTCAAAGAGGCTGAGTGATTAAGTGACAAATCTTAGGAAGTCTAAGTGTAATTCTTCCTTTAGATTATATTATTATTGGTGTTCCGGAATTTTATTGATATGTGGGGCTAACAGAGCATTGTTGGTATGTGGACTATAGGTAACCTACCTTGGAGAAATTTCTCATTAGCAAAGAGATTAAAACGTGTCACCACCGATCATCAGCGATGGATGTACAGAGGGGGTAGTTGCCCCCACTGGAGTTTTAGAAAATTTTGGAGCCTAGGTAATATTTTAAAACTTTTGAATATATTTACAAATTACTCTCGCCGAAAGTTATAGGTATAGTTCTATATATTAGGAGAACATGTGGGTGTGTTTCATAAATGTATCATTAGATTAGGAGTACACTTCTTGGCTCCTCGTCCAGACTTTTCATTCATCTCTTCAGACTTCCTTCTTTTCTTTCTTTGGCCCCTCATGTCATTCCTGTTCTAAATTAGAAGTTTCTCTCTTCAACCGAGTTTTGCTCTTTTTAGTGTACTTCTTTTCTCTTTTTATGTTTTTCTTGTCTCCAGTCATCCCTTTTTTTGTTATTGATTCGATCGTTATTTAATTAGTTGATTGTAAAAGTTGCTGAGAGCTTAAAAAATTCTATGATAACTCATACACGATTATTTAAAAAATTCTATGATAAATATCGTGCAAGAGGTAACTCATACACGATTTCTTTGATTTCAAAAATTTTTATATTTTTTGGCACGACGATAAGGGCTTCTACTTATTTTGTTTTTTTTTTTTACCTATTTTAGTTTTTACCTAACAATGGATGACAGAACTGCAATTATCTATATTTGAATTGAACAATGATGATTCTAACATTTGATTTTTGATCTCTTTGGAATATTAGTTGTAGTTTTTATTTCTTTGGATATTAGGTGGTGGTGAGGGTACAAAGGAGTTTGGTTTTATGGAATGAACTTATCGATGATTTCAGTGTGTATCAGTCATCTGTTTTTGAATTATATGTGGTTGAAGTTTATGTTATTACGATTCAAAAGTAGTCAATCCCCTCTTTGTTATTTTTAGATGTTAGAATTAAAACTGGGGTTTGAATTTTTTATATTTAATTGGATTGCTCTATATATAATTTGGTTGTTAAGAATTATATTTTGGATGAAGTTATTTTGATTAATTGGACTTGAAGAATTTGATTATTATAGCTCAGAGTGTTCCTATATCTAAGTTCGACTTAATAGAGTTGTAATAGAATTGATTTTTCTAAATTACTACTATTAAAATTTCTCCATTTATTTTGTTAGTTTTAGTTTTCATGTAACTTATTTTTTAAAAACATAATAATGGGTATTGAGTTAGGGTCTAACTGTTGAATTGATTTTTAAATTTGTTAGTATAAATATTTTTAAAAAAAATATTTAAAGTTATTAAAAAATTTTATATTGCCCCCACTGAAGAAATGGTCTGGCTCCACCCCTACCGATCATAATGGTCCCTGGTGAGATAAAGTTCAGTGGGCATACTATCAGTCTCCATTACTGCTAAAGCAACTTCTTCAGTTATTGGCCTTTAAACTTTTGGGATTTCTCTTGTGGGATTTCTGTGGCTTCTCTTGTTCATACTCTGATAGTGATGGTGGCACCATCTCAAGCCAAAAACCAAGGGCTGCCTGCCACAAAACTGCTCTTGATGCACTGACCACAACTAATCACATTCCAACCAAGATCAACAAAACCTTTCAAGTATACGAGCACATTACTTGGTCTTGGTTAAGCCATGGGAGGTGCTGCTCACACAAATATATTCACCTTCTGCTTGGTAGCCAGAGCACCTTACTGAGTTAAACTATGGTACCCAAAAATTAAATTTCAACACCATAACCTTATCTGCATCTTAGCATTCCACCAAACAATGACCGTTACAATTAGTAATTTGCATAAATACCTAAATTATATTCTCACAGCAACATAGTTTCTTCAAATTAAATAAATGGAGCAACTGTTAAGCAACTTCATCAAAAACACAAAGTTGGATATTTGAAATGTTATGCTACATTATGTTGTGTTAGATTATTTACAATGTTGTTGGATTATTTAAAATATTGGATTTGTTTAAAATTTTGAATTATGTTGACTTGAACTTGGGCTTGACCTTGAGCTTGGGCGGGGACGGAGGAAGCAGGGACGGGGACGAGGATTAGAAATTTACCTGCGGACGGGGATAGAGATGAAAATTATACCTATTAACGGGGGTGAACCGAGGATGGACGAATGTTTTTTAAGCGGGTATAGAGATGGAGACTATACCCTCCGCCCCCGCTTCGGTCCCCTNAAAATTATACCTATTAACGGGGGTGAACCGAGGATGGACGAATGTTTTTTAAGCGGGTATAGAGATGGAGACTATACCCTCCGCCCCCGCTTCGGTCCCCTGAGATCCCCAAGTGGAAGTTCTATAAAATAAATAATGGTCCAACTTGATTATAAGACTAATAATAAAATCGGATATTTTAGATTAGGAAGAATTACACTTAGACCTTTTGAGGTTTGTTATTTAATCACTCAGATTCCCTGACATTTAAAATATTACACACAGACCCTCTGAGGTTTGTATACCCGTAACACTTAGACCCTATTGTAAATATACCAGTTAATAAATTATACTTAGATCTCTTGAAGTTTATAAGTATATAATTTTAGATTTTTTAAGTTTAAAATATTATACTTAGACAAAAAATACTTCAATGAAAATAAAATATCAAATATTTTAAATTTTACAACCAAAATTTATGTTCTATTGTATAATTTATTGAAATAAAATAAAAAATAAAAATTCAATTTTTTCTTAACAAATGTAATTAGTATACAATTATATTATCTATTGAAATTTAATTTGGTCGTTTAAAATACCAAACTACCCCAATTTAAACTAAAAGATATTGTGTCTATTACAGTTTGACCTATTGTTTAATTTTTTTTGTTTTATTGTAATAGATAGTATAATTATATACTAACTATGATTTTTTTAAAAAAAACTAGATTTTTATTTTCAATTTTATTTTAATAAATAACATAATAGAACATAAATTTTAGATGTAAAATTCATGTTCTATTATAATGACTTAGACCTCTTGTTTGATTTTTTAGTTTTATTCCAATATATAATATAATTGTATACTAATTGTAATTTTTTAAGAAAAAATTAAAATTTTATTTTAATAAATGATACAATAGAACATGAATTTTAGTTGTATAATTTAAAATATTTGATATT